>JAJSOF020000019.1:129200915-129275054 GCA_025594305.2 Periplaneta americana | reverse complement strand
ATGCCTCTTTCAATGTATCCTCAAAATTACATAGCTCACTTTGTACTGATTACTTGGTAGAGAAACAATCCAGCAATCTCATATTTATTTTGAGCATTTTGATTCAGAAGGGCTTACAGCGTTTACCATGTTAGGATCACTACACAAGACTATTTTTGAGAGTACCTTCAACAACTACTTGTGATTTTCACATCTTACAAAATTGTCTTCATTAACACTCATTGAAATCAACGTATTTGCATGCAGTAGACAACTTTTTGCAATGTAAAGAACAAAATCTATAGTTTTCATCTGAAATTTATGAATTTTAAACTACGTTAACACGTCTACAATTCCACATCTGTACAAAAGTTTGGAGCAAATGGGCACTAATTGTTTTGAAATGATGTATTTAAAAATGAATCATATATCTACGTCACCAAAAAGGCACCTTGCGACAGTGTCTTCAAATTTGTTCGTTCATATTGAGGGGCTCGGTCATAAAAAATTGTAACTGACATTTTATTCAAAAATGAAATCTATAGTGTAGGCCTATATGGTATCTTACATTTTGCGTTTACTAGTAATAATTATAATTATAATATTATAAGCTTTATATCCAGAACAAAGATACATATTGCTTTTTAGCAAAAAAGCATTCTTGCGCCCACAGAATGATTTAAATTAGGTATTTGTGATTAGGGGTCAGCCCACACAATGTTAAGAGATTTTATTAAATAAAAGTAGAAATTGTAGAAAGAGGAAAAGAAAGAAATGTGTCCCAATAATTGAACATAAATGTTGTCTCTAAACAGCATCCTTTGATTGATTTTATAAAGTAATGTGCATTAGAATTTGTACGTTTCGGAATTAAACTATTAACTTGTTATAAACATTTGGACCGAAATTGCTGCTTTGGCTATATGCTGAAGTGTTGTGATACATTTAGGTTCTGTCAAGTTGTCTGACCTGTTGGTTTTATAATTATCTGAAAATAAATTACGTATATTTCGGTGTTTATGTAATAAATTCAATAACACTTTGTCATAAATTTGATGGAAGACAAATTAATGTTTTAAATTCTGAATGCAACAGTTCTTAAAGCAATACTGTAGTTCGCTTTAATACATCTCAACAGATGGCAGGAGTATGCAGATTTTACTTTCCTGGTAGCTTACAAAAAATCAATACTACGGCAGATTACATCCCTATGTGTTAGATGTTGTTTTATATAAATTATTTAAATTCCGATCATATGCCAGTTATACTAACCCTCAGTCAAAGAGAAGCATACACACAAGTATTTAAAAGGCAAAAGATTACTGATTGGCAAAATTATTAAACAAATTTACCAAGTATTTTCGGAAACCCAACATGAAAAACGAAAAATGATACAGATATACTATAAAGCATTTTCTCTGACACTTTACAACACACTTTTAGAACGGCTACTCACTATCCGTATCCAGTACAAAAATCTAGAACTAGAACAACCCTTTCACCGTAAAAGACCTCTGAGACAAAGATGACAGAAATATACATTTAAAGAAGTTAAAACGAAACTAAATCGTATAAAAAAGTAGTTAAAATTTATTATTCAGCATCAGATAAGATTCTTTTGAAGAAAAATACTATTTATACAATGAATTTCTTCTAAATTATGGAAAATCTGTCGTCTTCTCACTGAAGGAAAAAATGTTAGGCAGCAAATCATGCCCTAAAGCAGGGTCGCGAGCTGATAATGAAGGGCACCGTCTTCAATCACACTCCACTTTCTGTTCGTACACAACATTAAAAAGGGAACCGTCCCAAGTCGTGTTGCTTGAGGTTAATGAAAATGTATTTAGATCAGCTAATTTTCGTTTCGTTACTAATTTTATGTTTAGAAACACGTTAAATATACTAGTGTAGTTTTTAATCCCCTATGTAATTCGAAATAATATACAAAATAAGAATGTCTTCGTTCTATTTTCCTTGTTTCTATCGTATTCAGTGATAGATGGATTGGCTAAATAATAATTTATGTGACAAGAGACTTATGTAAGCCAACTGTTGTCCGCGGTTAGCTCAACTAAATATTATGTACACTTGGCTATGATTTAACGAATTGTAATGAAGACAACAATATTACTCACGTTGGATACAGAATAAATAAATTTAAAATTACAGTTCTTCGGATGAAAAATATGTAAAGAAAAAGATCTCTTGCGATGAAGTGCTTAATGTCACCAAATCGTCTGTGTTCACGTTAGTTCCGCAGAAATCTACATCTATTTTTGCTATGGCCTCTTTATTTTAATTTCAGTTTTATAGTAAAAGTTACTTTAATTTCAGGACTATTATCTTCATAGTGTTGGTTTTATTGTGTGTTTTGTCTAGTAATATTTACATTTTAAATGCATTTCTAGGAGTGAATAAAATATCGGCTGTGAATGAGACAAATTTTACTCGCTCTTGCACTAAAGTAATTGTTTAGGTTGCTATGAATAACTGAACAAGCCGTCTTTACTTATAAAAGTGGAAAAAGTATTTTTATGGAAAGGCCCAGTACTGTAATTATCGTATTCGGACACGTGACATTACAGTTTACGGTAACAAGGAATACGTTATGGCAGAAACTCTCTAATGTTACGTGCCCAAATACGCAAAGTACAATAGCGGGTTTGTCATAAAACACGTTTTGCACATCGATCTATCACCGAATGCAGTAAAGACAAGGAATAAGGAAGAAAGGCATACATTTCGTACTTTGTAGTCAATTTCGCATTTTATCGTGGATTAAAAACTATCCTAATATATTTAACATGCTTGTCAACATAAAATTACTTTCTTTCGCAGTATTTGGGCACAGTTCTGATTTATCGTGATTTCGAAAGTATACAATCTCAAATACTTATTGTGAATGTTTATTCATGTCATACTTATATATCATCTCATGTACATAATGTAACATGCTAAGACACGATCTACTGTAAGAGATCAGAAGGGGAAACTTGGCAACATGTGGGTCATGCATGAGCGCGTTCGTAGGAAACACGGAGGGACGGGATGTATAAGTTTTGAAGTCTTGCTTTCTAAGATATACAATTTATGCTGAGTTCTTTTCAAGTTTAGGAATGAAATCAGCCAAATATGGATTTCTATAATAGTTCTCAGAAACAAATAGAATCAGCAGATTATATAGAATGAAAATGGAGCGAAATGGTAGATGTAGCCTACTGATAGCTCCATTTGTTAGAAAAAATTCTAGACGCTGATAATTTTTGGCTTGAAACTTATACGTCCAAAATTGTGAAGATATCAATTTATGCCTCTTCAAGGATATATAGCTCACTATGTATTGATTACTTGGTAGAGAAAAAAACTAACAATAATGATATTTACTTTGGCATTTTGATTCCAGAAGGGATTACATCTTTTAACAAGTTAGAATCACTACACGAGACTTGACGTAGTGTATAAGATTTAAGTCTTGCTTTCGGAGATTATCAATTTATGCTGAGATTGTCTTTTCGAGTTTAGGGATAAAATTAGCCAAATATACATTTCTGTAATAGTATTCAGAAACAATGAGAAACAGCAGAAGATATGGAACGAGAATGACGAAATGATACATGTAGCCTACTGATAGCCGCGTTTTTTTAGAAATTGTAGACGTTGATAAGTTTAGCTTTGAAGCAGATACGTCCGGCCTTCTGAACATATCACTTCATGCCTCTTTAAATGTATCCTCAAAATTACATAGCTCACTTTGTATTGATTACTTTGTAGAGAAAAAATCCAGCAATCTGATATTTATTTTGGCATTTTGATTCGAGAAAGGCTTACAGCGTTTGCTAAGTTAGGATCACTACACAAGACTTTTTTGAGAGTACCTTCAACAACTACCTGTGTTCTCCACGTTTTACAAAATTCTCTGCATTATGGGGAGAAGGTAGTATTTTTGGAGAAAAATTAGAAAATTTTCAAAAAATACTTTAAAATAGTATGTGATATGTGGAATGCATAGCATAACATTTTTGGGTATTTGTGCCCTTATCGGATGTTGAGATGTCATTTTTAAACTTCCTGCGCTATGGATTTTTAAATCAACGCCCGCTTTTATCTGTTTCCAGTAAATTCATTGCGAAACAAAAATGGTTATAATTTCTGAACTATCAAAGATACGTGTACGAAATTTAATACTTGAGACTATTAGGAAACTTTTCTCTGTAACAGAATTTTGTTAATAGATTTCATTTTAAAAATACTTCCGTTTGTTTGCAGGAAAGGAAGTCAGAAAATTGTTATTGAATTTTAATTGTTTATTTTCCAAACGTAGGGAATAATATCAAAATTCTGTTACAGACTGTTTGTAGAACATGCTTTTGCAAATACATTGCAAAAATCTGTTTGAATCTATCTTTAAAAAACGGTTTAGATATATCGGTTTTAGTACAATCCTGCATTGGGTATATATTTTTTCAAATTTGGGCTCCCAAATAATTTTTTCAAAATATTTTTATTTTGTAGATTTGCCACACCTATGAGCTCTCTACATACAAAAAATTAATATTTTACACCAAATAGGAAAAAAAAAACCATCTACTTCCCTTAACACTGATTGAAATCAACGTATTTGCATGCAGTAGACAACGTTTTGCAATGTAAAGAACAAAATCTACAATTTTCATCCGAGATTTATGAATTTTAAACTACGTTAACACGTCTTCAATTCCCACATCTGTACAAAAGTTTGGTCCAAATGGGCACTAATTGTTTCAAATGATGTATTTAAAAATGAATCATATATATACGTCACCAAAAAGGCTCCTTCCGACAGTGTCTTCAAATTTGTTCTTTCATATTTGAGGCTCGGTCATAAACAATTGTAACTGAAATTTTATTAAAAAATTAGATCTGTAGTGTAGGCCTGTATGGTATCTTACATTTTGCGTTTACTAGTAATAATAATAATGATAATAATATAAGCTTTATATCCAGAACAAAGATACATATTGTTTTTTTTTACGAAAAAGCATTTTTTCGCCCAAATAATGATTTAAATTACGTATTTGTGATCCTGTGTGAGCCCACTTAATGTTAAGAGATTTTACTAAATAAATGTAGAAATTGAAGAAAGAGGAAGAGAAACAAATGTGTCCCAATAATTGAACTTAAATGTTTTCTCTAAACAGGTTTTTAATTGATTTTTATAAAGTAATGTGCATTAGAATATTGTACGTTTCGGAATTAAACTATTAACTTGTTATAAACATTTGGACCAAAGTTGCTGCTTTGACTATATACTAAAGTGTTGTGATACATTTAGGTTCTGTCAATGTTGGTTTTATAATTATCTGAAAATAAATTAAGTATATTTCGGTTTTTATGTAATAAATTCAATAACACTTTGTCATAAATTTGATGGAAGACAAATTAATGTTTTAAATTCTGAATGCAACAGTTCTGTGAGCAATACTGTAGTTCGCTTTAAAACATCTCAACAGATGGCAGGAGTATACAGATTTTACTTTCCTGGTAGCTTACAAAAAATCAATACTACGGCAGATTACATCCCGATGTCTTAGATGTTGTTTTATATAAATTATTTAAATTGCGACCATACGCCAGTTATACTAACCCTCAGTCAAAGAGAAGCATACACACAAGTATTTAAATAGCATAAGATTACTGATTGGCAAAATTATGAAATCATTTTCACAAGTATTCCCGGAAAACCAACATTAAAAAATTATATAGATATTCCTATAAGCATATTCATTGATACTTTACAAGACGCCTTCAGAACAGCTACCCACTACTGGTGTCCTGTGCACATCCAGTACAAAAATCAAGAACTAGAACAACCCTTACATCGTAAAAGAGTTCTGGGACACAGATGACACGTATATAAGTTTAAAGAAGTGAAAACGGATTTAATCGTATACAATAGAAAGTTAAAATTTTAATAAGCAGTTTCAGACAAAATTCGTTTAAAGAAAAACTACAATGTATTCAACCAGATCCTAAACTATGAAAATGTAGACTCGTTCTCATTGGAAAAAATGTTAGGCGGCAAATCATGCTGTAAAGCAGGGGTCGGGCGCTCATAGTGAAAGGGAACGCTCACTCCACTTTCTGTTCGTACACAACACTAAGAAGGGATCCGTCCCATGTCGTGTAGCTTGAGTTTAATGAAAATGTATATATAACCTAATTTTCTTTAATTTACTAATTTTTTTTGGAAGCATGTTAAGTAAATTAGTGTAGTTTTAATCCCCGATGTAATTCGAAATAAAGTACAAAATGCGAAATGTATTTGTTTATTTCATTTTTCTTGTTTTTATCGTACTCAGTGAGATATGGTTTGGAGAAATAGAAATTTATATCACAAGAGACTTAAGTAAGCCAACTGTTGTACGCGGTTAGTTCAACTAAATATTATGTACAGATGGCTATGATTTAACGAATTGTAATGCAGACAACAATATCAGTCACGTTGGATACAGACTAAATAAATTTAAAGATTTTGTTCTTCGAAAGAAAATGTCTAAAAAGAAATTTTTTCCGATGAAATGCTTAATGTTACCAAAACGTCTGTGTCCACGTCAGTTGCGCAGAAGTCTGCATCTATTTCTGCTATGGCATCTTTAGTTTAATTTCAGTTTTTATAAATGTTATTTAAATTTCAGCACTAATATTTTCATAATGTTATTTTCATTCTGTGTTTTGTCTAGTAATTGTTTCACATTTTAAAAATTTTTGGAGGAGTGAATAAAATATCTTTTGTGTATATGGTAAATTTTATACACTTTTGAGTTAAAGTAATTGTTTAGGTTGCTATGAGCGACTAAACCAGCCCTCTTCATTTATAAGAGTGGAAAACCTAATTTTATGCTTAGGCCCAATATTGTAATTACCGTATTCGCTCTCGTGACATTACAGTTTACGGTAACAGGGAACACGTTATGGCAGAAACTCTCTAATGTCATTTGCTGGAATACGTAAAGTACAATAGCGGGGTTTGTGATAAAAATACTTTTGTACTTCCATCTATCAACGTATGCAATAAAGACAAGGAATAAGAAATAATTCAACATTAAAAATTTCAAAATAATTTACAATTTTCAAAAAATTCAAAATTTTCAAAATTTTGAAAATTAAAAAAATAAAATTATATATCTTTCAAAATTGAAAATTGAAAAGTTTCTCAAATTTTGAAAATATTTTCAAAATTTTTAAAATATTAAATTCTAAAATTTTCATAATTTTGAAAAATTAAAAATATATAAAAAATTTAAAAATTTAAGAATATTTTAAAAAGTTCAAATTTTTGAAAATTTTTCAAAATTCCAAATATTTTCAGATATTTTCAAAAATTAGAATTGCTTTTGATTTTGAAAAATTTTCAAAATTATCCAACATTCCATAAAATATCAAAATTTTAAATCAAAATTACAAAAATATTCAAATATTTTTAAAAAATTTTAAAAAAACTTAAAAAAATTTTCAAATTTTTCAAAAAATCCAAAACTATTCAAAACTAAAAAAATTCAATAGTAAAAGTTTTCAAAATTCAAAAAATTTCAAAATTTCATAATTTAAAAAATTTAAAAAAATTTGGAATTTTAATACATTTTATACTTTTCTAAAATTTTCAAAATTAAAAAAAAATCCAGCTATTTTAAAAATTTTCCAGAAAAGTACAAATTTAAAAAAAATATTCAAAATTTTCAAAATTTAAAAAAACATTGAAAATTCACAAAGAATTTGAAAACAAAAAATTTACAAAACATTCAAAAGTTTAAAAAAAATTACAAAAATTTCAAAATTTAAAAAAAACAAAAATTTTTCAACATTACCAAATTAAAAAGAATTTTTAAAAATTTCAGAAATGTTGCCAATTATCAAAAATTTTAAAAATTTGACACTAAAAATAGAAATTTAATTTGACGATTTAAAAAAATTTTTTTCATGAATTTTGTTGTTTTTCAAAATTCAAAATGCATATAAAATAATATTTTAACATTTTCGTATTTGTGCCCTTATCGGATGTTGAGACTTCATTTTTAATCTTCCTGCGCTATGGATTTTTAAATCACACGCCCGCTTTTATCTGTTTCCAGTAACTTCATTTTTTTTTTTTTTGCTACATTGCCAAACACAAATGGTTATAATTTCTGAACTATCAAAGATACGTGCATGAAATTTAATTCTTTAGGCTATTAGGAAACTTTTCTTTGCAACAGAATTTTGTTAACAGATTTCTTTTTAAGAATACGTCCGTTAGTTTGCAAGAAAAGAAATCAGAAAATTGTTTTTAAATTTTAATTGTTTATTTTACAAACGTAGGGACTTATATCAAAATTCTGTTACAGACAGTTTGTAGAACATGCTTTTGCAAATACATTGCAAAAAACTGTTTGAATCTATCTTTAAAAACGGTTTGGATATATCGGTTTTAATGCAATCCTGCATTGGTATATATTTTTTTCAAATTTGGGCCCCCAAATAATTTTTTCATAATATTTTTATATGGTTGAGTTGCCACAGCTATGAGCTCTCTACATACAAAAAATTAATATTTTACAGTAAATAGGAAAAAAATTAAAAAAATACCATCCTCTCCCCTTAACACTGATTGAAATCAACGTATTTGCATGCAGTAGACAACTTTTTGCAATGTAAAGAACAAAATCTACAATTTTCATCCGAGATTTATGAATTTTAAACTACGTTAACACGTCTACAATTCCCACATCTGTACAAAAGTTTGGTGCAAATGGGCACTAATTGTTTTGAAATGATGTATTTAAAAATGAATCATATATCTACGTCACCAAAAAGGCTCCTTGCGACAGTGTCTTCAAATTTGTTCGTTCATATTTGAGAGGCTCGGTCATAAAAATTGTAACTGACATTTTATTCAAAAATGAGATCTGTAGTGTAGGCCAATATGGTATCTTACATTTTGCGTTTACTAGTAATAATAATAATGATAATAATATAAGCTTTATATCCAGAACAAAGATACATATTGCATTTTCACAAAAAGGATTCTTGCGCCCACAGAATGATTTAAATTACGTATTTGTGATCAGGGGTCAGTCCACATAATGTTAAGAGATTTTATTAAATAAAAGTAGAAATTGAAGAAAGAGGAAGAGAAGCAAATGTGTCCCAATAATTGAACTAAAATGTTTTCTCTAAACACCATCTTTTAATTGATTTTTATAAAAAGTAATGTGCATTAGAATATTGTACGTTTCGGAATTAAACTATTAACTTGTTATAAACATTTGGACCGAAGTTGCTGCTTTGACTATATACTAAAGTGTTGTGATACATTTAGGTTCTGTCAATGTTGTCTGACCTGTTGGTTTTATAATTATTTGAAAATAAATTAAGTATATTTCGGTTTTTATGTAATAAATTCAATAACACTTTGTCATAAATTTGATGGAAGGCAAATTAATGTTTTAAATTCTAAATGCAACAGTTCTGCGAGCAATACTATAGTTCGCATTAAAACATCTCAACAGATGGCAGGAGTATACAGATTTAACTTTCCTGGTAGCTTACAAAAAATCAATACTACGGCAGATTACATCCCGATGTCTTAGATGTTGTTTTATATAAATTATTTAAATTCCGATCATACGCCAGTTATACTAACCCTCAGTCAAAGAGAAGCATACACACAAGTATTTAAATAGCATAAGATTACTGATTGGCAAAATTATGAAATCATTTTCACAAGTATTCCCGGAAAACCAACATTAAAAAAATTATATAGATATTCCTATAAGCATATTCATTGATACTTCAGAACATTTACCCACTACTGGTGTCCTGTGCACATCCAGTACAGAAATCAAGAACTAGAACAACCCTTAAATCGTAAAATAGCTCTGGGACACAGATGACACTTAGGGTATATAAATTTAAAGAAGTGAATACGGATTTAATCGTATAAAATACGAAGTTAAAAATTTATTAATCAGCATCAGACAAGATTCGTTTGAAGAAAAATAGAATGTATTCAACCAGATCCTAAACTATGAAAATATAGTCTCGTTCTCACTGGTAAAAATGTTAGGCGGCAAATCATGCTGTAAAGCAGGGGTCGGGCGCTCATAGTGAAGGGGAACGCTCACTCCACTTTCTGTTCGTACACAACACTAAGAAGGGATCCGTCCCATGTCGTGTAGCTTGAGTTTAATGATAATGTATATATAACCTAATTTTCTTTCGTTACTAATTTTATGTTTAGAAGCAGCCGCGGTAAAATTTTTTAACGATGTAATTGTGAAATAAAGTCAAAATGTGCTTTTTTTCATTTTCTTGTTTTTATCGTCCTCAGTGAGATCTGGTTTGGAGTCAAATCCGTTTATTTGTATTTGTCTCGGACCTAAGAGTGGCGTTGTCGCAATTAGTCGAAACCATGTACAGATGGCTATAAAAAACGAAAGTTTCAATTAGGATGTTGGATATGCATTCTAAATTTGCTTACAATATGATGAAAATATTAAATGTATGATTTGTTCACAAATATTACTAGGAAAACGGTTGTATAAATAAAACGGCATTTAAGTTCTTGAAATACTTAATGATACCAAAACGTTAAAAGGTCCACGTCAGTTGCCCAGAAATCTGCATTATTTATTGCTATATTATCTTTATTTTAATTTATTTTTATAAATTATTTAAATTTCATTATCATCTCTGTTCATAATGATTCTTTTCCAGTTTTGTCGAATAATTGTTTACATTTTGAATTTAAACTCAAGATTTACAATGTGAGTGAAATGAAAATAGATGTTTTGACAGTATATTAAATTTTCAAATCTTTGAGAAAAAATAAATATTTGAAGCTACTCCAGTTCTTTCGCTTGCTCTGTTAAGCAATGTTCGCTGAAAACTAATTTTGAAAAATTATTTTCAACAATGAAAATAGTAAAAACAAATTTAGATCACGTGACTGACAGACAAATACCTTCGTGAATCAACTACGATTAGTAAGTGACATAATTCCTGATTTTGAAACTTTGTCGCAGAGACATTTTGAAGACAGTTAATTTTAGGTCGTGATAATGTGGCCTATGTTTTTTCTTGTTCATTTCTTTCTTCGTTACACGTCCTAAACATTAAGCAATCGGTTGTCCGCCTCCCTCCATAGGTTATGCACGTTGCAATTAACAGTGGCTCGGCGCACCATCGGATTTTTTTATATTTAGAAGCATGAAATAAATTAGTGTACTTTTTAATCGCCGATGTAATTCGAAATAATGTACAAAATGCGAATGTATGTGTTTCTTCATTTTCCTTGTTTTTATCATTTACTCAGTGAGATATGGATTGGAGAAATAGAAATGTATATCACAAGAGACTTAAGTAAGCCAACTGTTGTACGCGGTTAGTTCAACTAAATATTATGTACAGATGGCTATGATTTAACGAATTGTAATGCAGACAACAATATCAGTCTCGTTGGATACAGACGAAATAAATTTGGAAAAGATTTTGTTCTTCGAAAGCAAAATGTCTAAAGAAGAATTTTTTTCCGATGAAATGCTTAATGTTACCAAAACGTCTGTGTCCACGTCAGTTGCGCAGAAGTCTGCATCTATTTCTGCTATGGCATCTTTAGTTTAATTTCAGTTTTTATAAATGTTATTTAAATTTCAGCACTAATATTTTCATAATATTGTCTTCATTCTGCATTTTGTCTAGTAATTGTTACACATTTCAAATGAATTTTTGGAGGAGTCAATAAAATAGCGTTTGTATGATATCGTAAATTTTATACACTTTTGAGCTAAAGTGATTCTGTAGGTTGCTATGAGCGACTAAAACAGCCCTCTTTATTTATAAGAGTGGAAAACCTATTTTTATGCGTAGTCCCAATATTGTAATTACAAATTCGTTCACGTGACATTACAGTTTACGGTAACAGGGAACACGTTATATCAGAAACTCTCTAATGACATTTGCCGGAATACGTAAAGTACAATAGCGGGGTTTGTGATAAAAATACTTTTTTTACTTCCATCTATCAATGTATTCAATAAAGACAAGGAATAAGGAAGAAAAGCAAACATTTCGCTTTTTGTAGTCAATTTCCCGTTTTATCGTGGATTAAAAACTACCTTAATATTATTAACATGGTTATGAACATAAAATAAACTTACTTAGGCCGTACTTGGGCACATTTCGTATTTATCGTGATTGCGAATATATGCAATCTCAGATGCTTATTGTGCATGATTATTTATATAATTTTTATATTACATTTAATGTACTTAATGTGATAGCTAAGACACGGTCGACTGTAAGAGGTCAAAGAGGAGAAACTTGGCAACATGTGGGTCAGTCATGAGCGCGCTTGAAGCAAACACAACGTAGTGTATAAGATTTAAGTCTTGCTTTCGGAGATTTTAAATTTATGCTAAGATTCTCTTTTCGAGTTTAGGGATAAAATAAGCCAAATATGCATTTCTGTAATAGTAGTCAGAAACAATATGAAACAGCAGAAGATATGGAACGACGTCCGTTTGTAAGAAAGGAAATCAGAAAGAATAACGAAATGATACATGTAGCCTACTGATAGCCCCATTTCTTTTATACAAAATGTAGACTTTGATAATTTTAGCTTTGAAGCAAATACGTCCATCCTTCGGAACATATCACTTTATGCCTCTTTCAATGTATCCTCAAAAATACATACCTCACTTTGTATTGATTACTTGGTAGAGAAAATATCCAGCAATCTGATATTTATTTTGGCATTTCTATTCGAGAAGGGTTTACAGCCTTTACCAATGTAGGATCAATACACAAGACTGTTTTTTGAGAGTATCTTCAACAACTACTTGTGATTTCCACTTTTTACAAAATTCTCTTCATTAACACTGATTGAAATCAACGTATTTGCATGCAGTAGACTACGTTTTGCAATGTAAAGAACAAAATAACAATTGTCATCTGAGATTTATGAATTTTAAACTACGTTAACACGTCTACAATTCCCACATCTGTACAAAAGTTTGGTGCAAATGGGCACTAATTGTTTTGAAATGATGTATTTAAAAATGAATCATATATCTACGTCACCAAAAAGGCTCCTTGCGACAGTGTCTTCAAATTTTTCGTTCATATTTGAGGGGCTCGGTCATAAAAATTGTAACTGACATTTTATTAAAAAATGAGATCTGTAGTGTAGGCCTATATGGTATCTTACATTTTGCGTTTACTAGTAAATAAATAATCAGCTTTATATCCAGAACAAAGATACACCTTTATTCCAGAAGAAACAAAATATTGTTTTTCATTCTTGCGCTCACAGAATGATTTAAATTACGTATTTGTGATCAGGGGTCAGCCCACATAATGTTAAGAGATTTTATTAAATAAAATTAGAAATTGAAGAAAGAGGAAGAGAAACAAATGTGTCCCAATAATTGAAATTAAATGTTTTCTCTAAACAGCATTTTTAATTGATTTTTATAAAGTAATGTGCATTAGAATATTGTACGTTTCGGAATTAAACTATTAACTTGTTATAAACATTTGGACCGAAGTTGCTGCTTTGACTATATACTAAAGTGTTGTGATACATTTAGGTTCTGTCAATGTTATCTGATATGTTGGTTTTATAATTATCTGAAAATAGATTAAGTATATTTCGGTTTTTATGTAATAAATTCAATAACACTTTGTCATAAATTTGATGGAAGGACAAATTAATATTTTAAATTCTGAATGCAACAGTTCTGAAAGCAATACTGTAGTTCGCTTTAAAACATCTCAACAGATGGCAGGAGTATACAGATTTTACTTTCCTGGTAGCTTACAAAGAATCAATACTACGGCAGATTACATCCCGATGTCTTAGATGTTGTTTTATATAAATTATTTAAATTCCGATCATACGCCAGTTATACTAACCCTCAGTCAAAGAAGAAGCATACACACAAGTATTTAAATAGCATAAGATTACTGATTGGCAAAATTATGAAATCATTTTCACTAGTATTCCCGGCAAAGCGACCATGAAAAAAATTATATAGATATTCCTATATGAATATTTATTGATACTTTACAGGACGCCTTCAGAACAGCTACCCACTACTGGTGTCCTGTGCACATCCAGTACAAAAATCAAGAACTAGAACAACCCTTACATCGTAAAAGAGCTCTGGGACACAGATGACACGTATATAAATTTAAAGAAGTGAAAACGGATTTAATCGTATACAATAGGAAGTTAAAAATTTATTAATCAACATCAGACAAGATTCGTTTGAAGAAAAAATAGAATGTATTGAACCAGATCCTAAACTATGAAAATATAGTCTCGTTCTCACTGGGAAAAAATGTTAGGCGGCAAATCATGCTGTAAAGCAGGGGTCGGGCGCTCATAGTGAAGGGGAACGCTCACTCCACTTTCTGTTCGTACACAACACTAAGAAGGGATCCGTCCCATGTCGTGTAGCTTGAGTTTAATGAAAATGTATATATAACCTAATTTTCTTTCGTTACTAATTTTATGTTTAGAAGCATGTTAAATAAATTAGTGTAGTTTTTAATCCCGATGTAATTCGAAATAAGGTGCAAAATGCGATATGTGTGTGTTTCTTTCATTCTCCTTGTTTTTATCGTACACACTGAGATATGGTTTGGAGAAATAGAAATATATATCACAAGAGACTTAAGTAAGCCAACTGTTGTACGCGGTTAGTTCAACTAAATATTATGTACAGATGGCTATGATTTAACGAATTGTAATGCAGACAACAATATCAGTCTCGTTGGATACAGACTAAATAAATTTAAATATTTTGTTCTTCGAAAGCAAAATGTCTAAAGAAGAAATTTTTTCCGATGAAATGCTTAATGTTACCAAAACGTCTGTGTCCACGTCAGTTGCGCAGAAGTTTTCATCTATTTCTGCTATGGCATCTTTAGTTTAATTTCAGTTTTTATAAATGTTATTTAAATTTCAGCACTAATATTTTCATAATATTGTTTTCATTCTGTCTTTTGTCTAGTAATTGTTTCACATTTTAAATAAATTTTTGGAGGAGTCAATAAAATGGGTTTTGTGTATATGGTAAATTTTATACACTTTTGAGCTAAAGTAATTATTTAGGTTGCTATGAGCGACTAAACCAGCCCTCTTTATTTATAAGAGTGGAAAACCTATTTTTATGCATAGGCCCAATATTGTAATTACCGTATTCGCTCACGTGACATTACAGTTTACGGTAACAGGGAACACGTTATGGCAGAAACTCTCTAATGTCATTTGCCGGAATACGTAAAGTACAATAGCGGGGTTTGTGATAAAAATACTTTTTGTACTTCCATCTATCAACGTATGCAATAAAGACAAGGAATAAGGAAGAAAAGCATACATTTCGCATTTTGTAGTCAATTTCCCGTTTTATCGTGGATTAAAAACTACCCTAATATACTTAACATGCTTATGAACATTAAAATAAACTTACTTATTCCGTACTTGGGCACATTTCGTATTTATCGTGATTGCGAATGTGTGCAATCTCAAATGCTTATTGTGCATGATTATTTATATCATTTTTATATTAAATTTAATGTACGTAATGTGATAAGCTAAGACACGGTCGACTGTAAGAGGTCAAAGAGGAGAAACTTGGCAACATGTGGGTCAGGCATGAGCGCGCTTGAAGTAAACACAACGTAGTGTATAAGATTTAAGTCTTGCTTTCGGAGATTTTCAATTTATGCTGAGATTCTCTTTTCGAGTTTAGGGATAAAATAAGCCAAATATGCATTTCTGTAATAGTAGTCAGAAACAATATGAAACAGCAGAAGATATGGAACGAAAATAACGAAATGATACATGTAGCCTACTGATAGCCCCATTTTTTATAGAAATTATAGACGTTGATAATTTTAGCTTTGAAGCAGATACGTCCAGCCTTCTGAACATATCACTTTATGCCTCTTTCAATGTATCCTCAAAATTACATAGCTCACTTTGTATTGATTACTTGGTAGAGAAAAAATCCAGCAATCTGATATTTATTTTGGCATTTTGATTCGAGAAGGTCTTACAGCGTTTACCAAGTTAGGATCACTACACAAGACTGTTTTTGAGAGTACCTTCAACAACTACTTGTGATTTCCACATTTTACAAAATTCTCTTCATTAACACTGATTGAAATCAACGTATTTGCATGCAGTAGACAAGTTTTTGCAATGTAAAGAACAAAATCTACAATTTTCATCCGAAATTTATGAATTTTAAACTACGTTAACACGTCTACAATTCCCACATCTGTACAAAAGTTTGGTGCAAATGGGCACTAATTGTTTTGAAATGATGTATTTAAAAATGAATCATATATCTACGTCACCAAAAAGGCTCCTTGCGACAGTGTCTTCAAATTTGTTCGTTCATATTTGAGGGGCTCGGTCATAAAAAAATTGTAACTGACATTTTATTCAAAAATGAAATCTGTAGTATAGGCTTATATGGTATCTTACATTTTGCGTTTACTAGTAATAATAATAATAATAATAATATAAGCTTTATATCCAGAACAAAGATACATATTTCTTTTTTTTTACAGAAAAACATTCTTTCGCTCACAGAATGATTTAAATTATGTATTTATGATCAGGGGTCAGCCCACATAATGTTAAGAGATTTTATTAACCCTTTCCAGCCCAAATTAAAATTTGAAGAAAAAAGCATATCTTGCGACCACACAATGATTTAAATTACGTATTGTCATCAGGAGTCAACCTACATAATGTTAAGAGATTTTATTAAATAAATATAGAAATTGAAGAAAGAGGAAGTGAAACAAATATATCCCAATAATTAAACTTAAATGTGTTCTCTAAACATCATTTTTAATTGAGTTTTATAAGGTAATGTACATTAGAATATCGTACGTTTCGGAATTAAACTATTAACTTTTTATAAACATTTGGACCGAAGTTGCTGCTTTGACTATATACTAAAGTGTTGTGATACATTTAGGTTCTGTCAATGTTGTCTGACCTGTTGTTTTTATAATTATCTGAAAATAACTTAAGTATATTTCGGTTTTTAAGTAATAAATTCAATAACACTTTGTCATAAATGTGATGGGAGACAAATTAATATTTTAAATTCTGTGTGCAACAGTTCTGAGAGCAATACTGTAGTTCGCTTTAAAACATCTCAACAGATGGCAGGAGTATACAGATTTTACTTTCCTGGTAGCTTACAAAGAATCAATACTACGGCAGATTACATCCCGATGTCTTAGATGTTGTTTTATATAAATTATTTAAATTCCGATCATACGCCAGTTATACTAACCCTCAGTCAAAGAGAAGCATACACACAAGTATTTAAATAGCATAAGATTACTGATTGGCAAAATTATGAAACAATTTTACCAAGTATTTTCGGAAACCCAACATGAATAACGAAAAATGATACAGATATTAATAAACCATTTTCTCTGACACTTTACAACACACTTTTAGAACAGCTACTCACTACCCGTATCCAGTACAAAAATCAAGAACTAGAACAACCCTTTCACCGTAAAGGATCTCTGAGACACAGATGTTAGAAATATAAATTTAAAGAAGTCATAACGAATCTAAATCATATACAAAAGATAGTTGAAATCAGCATTAGATAAGATTCTTTTCAAGGAAAAATCCTTTTTAAACAATCATATCGTTCTAAACTAAGGAAAATCAGTCGCGTTGTCATTGCGAAAAAATGTTAGGCAGCAAATCATGCTCTAAACAGGGTTTGCGAGCTCATAATGTAGGGGAACGCCGTGCAATCCACTCCACTTTCTGTTCGTACACAACTAAGAAAGGGAACCGCCCCAAGTCGTGTATCTTGAGTTTAATGGATATTTACATAGACAAACTAATTTTCGTTCGTTACTAATTTTATGTTTAGAAACATGTAAAATATATTAGTGTAGTTTTAATCCCCTATGTAATCTAAATAATAATAAATATGTAAGTGAAATTTTTCATTTGTAATTTTCGCTTTTCCTAAAATGGTTTGGTGTTAAATGTATAATTAATTATCCTGAAACCGAAAATCAACTCTTTGAAATACAACTTTTGTTTTTATGTCTGTCTGTCTGTCTGGATGTTTTTACCTTTTCACGCGATAATGGCTGAACGGATTTCGATGGAAATTTGAAATAAATTAAGTTCGTGTAACAAAATTTTAGGAATATGGCATTCAATATACTGTATTTACCAAAAGGGGTTATAAGGTGGCCTGAATTAAATTGCGGAAATATCTCATTTATTATTAATTTTGTGAAAAATGTTAATAACAAAAGTTTTTTAAAAATGATTTCCGATAAGTTTTGTTCGGGCAAAATTTTGATAGGACTGATATTTATTCTGTCTGTCTGTCTGTCTGTTCATGTTTGTTCCCTTTTCAGCGATAATGGCTGAACGGATTTCGATGAAAATTGGAACATAAATTAAGTTCGTTGTAACTTAGATTTTAGGCTATATAGCATTCAAAGTACTTTATTTAAAAGGGGGTTAAAAGGTTTTATGAATTAAATAAACCGAAATATCTCGATTATTTAATTTTTGTAAAAAATGTTACATAACGAAATTTCTTTAAAAATGATTTCCGATCAGTTTTATCTCAGGCAAAAAGGTCGATAGGACTGATATTTAAGGATATACAAGAGTTTTAAAAAACAATACAATACATTTCCACCGCTGTTTTTGTCTCAGATTTAGTGTCGTTGTTAAAAACTTTTATGTGCAAAATATTAAATTTTTAGTAGGAAGAAAAACAAATTTATTCATTCTATGGCAGTAGTGCTTAGGAGATCGTGTTTTCTTACATTTTCGAAAGAAAGAAATATCAAATTAAGTTATATATAGTAGATTATTATTATTTTTTACAACAGTATTTAAGTTATTTAATAGAGCAAAAATCTGAAAATCGATATGTGACATAGGAGTTATTGCAGGAACGACGACGATGGGTCACACTGAAATCAAGACAAATGGCTCCGTCTATTTAAGGCGGCCTTGACATTTATCAGTATTAATATACAGAGAATATTTTGTGTGTTTGTATGAAGTAATCTCAGAAGCTAATTAACCTTCACTATTTGAAATTTGTAGTTTCTCTAGATGGATGTAATGATACAAATGAGGAATGAGGTAAGATGAAAAGAAATCTGTACGCACAGAAAACTTGATATTCTGTCGAAATATTGTATAACTTGATTATTACAACTTTATTTGGTCCATATAAAATATTTAATTTTATACACTCATTTTACCATAGAGATCACTGGAAATTTGAGTTATTGTAAAAGATGTCATGAAATGGCGTTCCTGCGCTCATAATTTACCCATATTCGATTCCTGTGTTTCTTAAAATAATATTTATGTAGGGTACCTCATTTTTTTATTTGCATAAACAATGATATACAACCGAGCGAGTGGGCTCAGACGGTAGCATTTGAAACACGCATTCGGGGGTCCCTTATTCAAACCCCGTGGCCGACCAATCTAAAACTGAGATTTTACATGATTTCCTTTAGTATAAAGGCAAATGCCAGATTGGAAAGATACATGCCATTATTCATCACCGCCTCAATTACCAATCAAAAACATTAATCAAAGTCTATAATCAGTTACATGAACACAAGCCATCTACAACACACAATAGAAACAGGAACTTTAACTGAAGCACAACGAGAGTAAAAACGGCCTGCTGATATACCCACACATTCTAAACACGCGACATGATCGCAGATGTTAAGCCGTGAAAAAATAAAATTAACAAAAAAAAAAGATGCACAGTAAGGTTAACATAAAAATGATCTTCGTACACAATCAACTCTATTAATTTGGAGTGATTTATTAAAGACTATTCAAGACTAATTTAGAAAAATGTTATACGAATTATATTTGCACCAAATGAGTGGTCTCTGAACCAAACACGAATGTTCCCTGGACCCAATGTCCTATTTTAATTATATAATTATTTTATATTTATTTCTAATAAGTGCAGCGGAGCGCACGGGTAAAGCTAGTTCGAAATAAAATACAAAATGCGAAATGTATGTCGTTCTTCTAATTTCCTTGTTATTATCGTATTCAGTGACATTGTTGGCCGAAATAATAATTTATGTGAGAAGAGACTTAGTTAAGCCAACTGTTGTCCGCGGTTAGTTCAACTAAATATTAGTTATTTATTTGTTTATTTATTTATGCGTATAATAGGGCAAAGCTCCAATTACAATAGACAGTACAGATATTCGTTTAAAACACATAGAACTGCATATAACATGAAAAAAGAGAGGAAACTGATGCAAGTGTAAATACAAATTAAAATGGAAAATGAGAAAAGGAAAAAAAAATAAGAGATAAATAGATACTACCTAAATAAGAGACACAGATATAGATATAAATGGAAAATACAAAATAAACTAAATGAAAAATAGTTAAATATAGATATAGCCATAAATGTAAAATGCAGCTATAATTGGCAAATTACTGAGTAACAAATAGCATTATTATATAAAAAATTTTCAAATTCAAAAAAATTTTCAGAATTTTTCAAAATTCCAAACAATATCAAAATTATGAACATTTTTCAAATTTACATAAATTTTCAAAATTTTAAAACATTTACGCTTACTTTTTCAAAATTCCAAAAATTTTCAAAATTAAAAAAATTAAAATTTTCAAAATATAATTTTGATCCAAAAATTTTTCAAAATTAAAAAATTTCAAAATTTTCCAAAATTCTAAAAATTTTCGAAATTTTTAATATTTTTCAAGTTTTCTCAATATTCAAAGTAATTTCAGATATATTAAACATCTTTCAAAAATATTTCTAAAAATTTCAAATTTTTCAAAATTCAACAAAATTTTCAAAAAATTTGAAAATTTTACAAATTTCCAAAAGTTTTTCAAAACTTCAAAATTAAAAAAAAAAATCAATACTTTTCAAGATTAAAAAAATATAGTTTCAAAATTTTTCTACATTTTGAAAATTTTAATATATCTAGATCAGCTAATTTTCGTTCGTTACTATATTTGTGTTTAGAGATACGTTAAAAATACTAGTGTAGTTTTTAATCCGCTATGTAATTCGAAATAATATGAAAAACAGGTAATGTATGTCTTCTATTTTCCTTGTTTCTATCGCATTCAGTCATAGATGGATTGGCTATATAATTTATGTGACAAGAGACTTATGTAAAACTGTTGTCCGCGGTTAGCTCAACTAAATATTATGTACCATTGTAATGAAAAGAAAAATATTGCTCACGTTGGATACAGAAAAACAAATTTTTTTGGTAAGCTTTGTCTTCTAGGCAGCCTTCACTTGGCGGAATCTGAATAAAATAATAAATTTGAATTTACAGTTTTTCGGATGCAAAATATGTAAAGAAGACGTTTTCTTCCGATGAAGTGCTTAATGTCACCAAATCGTCTGTGTTCACGTTAGTTCCGCAGTAATCTACATCTATTTTTACAATGGCCTCTTTATTTTACTTTCAGTTTTTATAGTAAAAGTTACTTCAATTTCAGGACAATTATATTCATAGTGTTCATTTTATCGTGTGTTTTGTCTAGTAATATTTACATTTTAAATGCATTTCTAGGAGTGAATACAATATCAGCTGTGAATGAGACAAATTTTACTCGCCCTTGGAACAAAGTAATTGTTTAGATTGCTATGAATATCTGAACGAGCCGTCTTTACTTATGAAAGTGGAAAAAGTATTTTTGTGGAAAGGCCCAGTACTGTAATTATCGTATTCGGGCACGTGACATTACAGTTTACGGGAACAAAGAACACGCTATGCCTGTAACTCTCTAATGTTACGTGCCCGAATAAGCAAAGTACAATAGCGGGGTTTGTCAGAAAAATACGTTTTGCACATCGATCTCTCACCGAATGCAATAAAGACAAGGAATAAGGAAGAAAGGCATACATTTCGTACTTTGTAGTCAATTTCGCATTTTATCGTGGATTAAAAAAAAAACCTAATATATTTAACATGCTTGTCAACATAAAATTACTTTCTTTCGCAGTATTTGGGCACAGTTCTGATTTATCGTGATTTCGAAAGTATACAATCTCAAATACTTATTGCTAATGTTTATTCTTGTCATACTTATATATCATCTCATGTACGTAATGTAACACGCTAAGACACGATCGACTGTAAGAGGTCAGACGGGGAAACTTGGCAACATGTGGGTCATGCATGAGCGGGTTCGTAGAAGACACAACGGGACGGGATGTATGAGTTTTGAAGTCTTGCTTTCTAAGATATGCACTTCATCCTGAGTTCTTCTTTTTTTTTTTTCAAGTTTTAGGAATGAAATCAGCCAAATATGGATTTCTATAATATTTCTCTGAAACAAATAGAATCAGCAGATTATATAGAATCAAAATGAATCGAAATGGTGGATGTAGCCTACTGATAGCTCCATTTGTTAGAAAAAGTTCTAGACGCTGATAATTTTGGTTTGAAACTGATACGTCCAAACTTGTGAAGATATCAATTTATGCCTCTTTCAAGGTATCTTCAAGGATATATAGCTCACTATGTATTGATTACTTGGTAGGAGAAAAAGCCAACAATCATGATATTTATTTTGCCATTTTGTTTCCAGAATGGATTACATCGTTTACCAAGATTAGAATCACTACACAAGACTGATAATTTTTTTGAGAGTACCTTAACAACTTTTTGTTTACATTTTCGGAGAATTTCAATTTATGATTGAAATCATTGTCATTTTTCATGCAGTTTAGACAAATTTTTGAAATGTAAAAAACAAAATCTACAATTTTCATCCGAGATTTATGAAATTTAAACTATGTTACCACGTCTAGAATTTCCACATCTGTAGAAAAGTTTGGTGCAAATGGGCACTAATTGTTTTAGAAATGATGTATTTAAAAATGAATCAGATATCTACGTCACCAAAAAGGCTTCTTGCGACTGTGTCGTCATATTTGATCGTTCATATTTGAGGGGCTTGGTCTTAAAAAATTGTAACTGACATTTTATTAAAAATGAGATCTGTAGTGTAGGCCTATATGGTATCTTACATTTTGCGTTTTAGTAATAAGTAATGATAATAATATAAGCTTTATATCCAGAACAAAGATACATATTGTAATAAACATTCTTGCGCCCACAGAATGATTTAAATTACGTATTTTGATCAGGGTCAGCCCACATATTGTTAAGAGATTTTATTAAATAAAAGTAGAAATTGAAGAAAGAGGAAGAGAAACAAATGTGTCCCAATAATTGAACTTAAATGTTTCCTCTAAACAACATGTTTTAATTGATTTTTATAAAGTAATGTGCATTAGAATATTGTACGTTTCGGAATTAAACTATTAACTTGTTATAAACATTTGGACCGAAGTTGCTGCTTTGACTATATACTAAAGTGTTGTGATTCATTTAGGTTCTGTCAGTGGTGTCTGACCTGTTGGTTTGATAATTACTGGAAATAAATTAAGTATATTTCGGTTTTTATGTAATAAATTCATTAACACTTTGTCATAAATTTGAAGGAAGAAAATTAATGTTTTAAATTCTGAATGTAACAGTTCTGAGAGCAATACTGTAGTTCGCTTTAAAACATCTCAACAGATGGCAGGAGTATACAGATTTTACTTTCCTGGTAGCTTACAAAAAATCAATACTACGGCAGATTACATCCCGATGTCTTAGATGTTGTTTTATATAATTTATTTAAATTCCGATCATACGCCAGTTATACTAACCCTCAGTCAAAGAGAAGCATACACACAAGTATTTAAATAGCATAAGATTACTGATTGGCAAAATTATGAAATCATTTTCACAAGTATTCCCGGAAAGCGACCATGAAAAAAATTATATGGATATTCCTGTATGAATATTTATTGATGCTTTACAGGACGCCTTCAGAACAGTTACCCATTACTGGTGTCCTGTGCACATCCAGTACAAAAATCAAGAACTAGAACAACCCTTACATCGTAAAAGAGCTCTGGGACACAGATGACACGTATATAAATTTAAAGAAGTGAAAACGGATTTAATCGTATACAATAGGAAGTTAAAAATTTATTAATCAGCATCAGACAAGATTCGTTTGAAGAAAAAAATAGAATGTATTCAACCAGATCCTAAACTATGAAAATATAGTCTCGTTCTCACTGGGATAAAATGTTATTCGGCAAATCATGCTGTAAAGCAGGGGTCGGGCGCTCATAGTGAAGGGGAACGCTCACTCCACTTTCTGTTCGTACACAACACTAAGAAGGGATCCGTCCCAAGTCGTGTTGCTTGAGTTTAATGAAAATGTATATATAACCTAATTTTCTTTCGTTACTAATTTTATGTTTAGAAGCACGTTAGGTAAATTGGTGTAGTTTTTAATTCCCGATGTAATTCCAAATAATGTGAAAAATGCGATAAGTGTGGGTTTCTTTCATTCTCCTTGTTTTTATCGTACTCACTGAGATTTGGTTTGGAGAAATAGAAATTTATATCACAAGAGACTTAAGTAAGCCAACTGTTGTACGCGGTTAGTTCAACTAAATATTACGTACAGATGGCTCTGATTTAACGAATTGTAATGCAGACAACATTATCAGTCACTTTGGATGCCGTGTAAATAAATTAAAAGATTTTGTTCTTCAGAAACAAAATGTCTAAAGAAGAAATTTTTTCCGATGAAATGCTTAATGTTACCAAAACGTCTGTGTCCACGTCAGATGCGCAGAAGTCTGCATCTATTTCTGCTTTGGAATCATTGGTTAAATTTCAGTTGTAATAAATGTTATTTAAATTTCAGCACTAATACTTTCATAATGTTCTTTTTATTCCATGTATTGTCTAGTAATTGTTTCACATTTTAAATGATTTTTTGGAGGAGTGAATAAAATATCTTTTGTGTATATCGTAAATTTTATACACTTTTGCATTAAAGTAATTGTTTAGGTTGCTATGAGCGACTAAACCAGCCCTCTTTATTTATAAGAGTGGAAAACCTATTTTATGCATAGGCCCAATATTGTAATTACTGTATTCGCTGACGTGAAATTACAGTTTACTGCAACGGGGAACACGTTATGGCAGAAACACTCTAATGTCATTTGTAGGAATACGTAAAGTACAATAGCGGGGTTTGTGATAAAAATACTTTTTGTACTTCCATCTATTAACGCATGCAATAAAGACCAGAAATAATGAAGAAAAGCATACATTTCGTTTTTTGTAGTCAATTTCCCGTTTTATCGTGGATTAAAAACTACCTTAACATCCTTAACATGCTTATGAACATAAAATAAACTTACTTAGGCCGTACTTGGGCACATTTCGTATTTATCGTGATTGCGAATGTGTGCAATCTCAAATGCTTATTGTGCATGATTATTCATATCATTTTTATATTACATTTAATGTACGTAATGTGATAAGGTAAGACACGGTCGACTGTAAGAGAAGGTCAGAAAGGAGAAACTTGGCAACATGTTGGTCAGGCATGAGCGCGCTTCAAGTAAACACAACGTAGTGTATAAGATTGAAGTCTTGCTTTCGGAGATTTTCAATTTATGCTGAGATTCTCTTTTCGAGTTTAGGGATAAAATAAGCCAAATATGCATTTCTGTAATAGTAGTCAGAAACAATATGAAACAGCAGAAGATATGGAACGAAAATAACGAAATGATACATGTAGCCTACTGATAGCCCCATTTTTTTTATAGAAATTGTAGACGTTGATAATTTTAGCTTTGAAGCAGATACGTCCAGCCTTCTGAACATATCACTTTATGCTTCTTTCAATGTATCCTCAAAAATACATAGCTCACTTTGTATTGATTACTTGGTAGAGGAGAAATCCAGCAATCTGATATTTATTTTGGCATTTGATTCGAGAAGGGCTTACAGCGTTTACCAAGTTAGGATCACTACACAAGACTGTTTTTGAGAGTACCTTCAACAACTACTTGTGATTTCCACATTTTACAAAATTCTCTTCATTAACACTGATTGAAATCAACGTATTTGCATGCAGTAGACAACTTTTTGCAATGTAAGAACAAAATCTACAATTTTCATCCGAAATTTATGAATTTTAAACTACGTTAACACGTCTACAATTCCCACATCTGAGCAAAGGTTTGGTGTAAATGGGCACTAATTGTTTTGAAATGATGTATTTAAAAATGAATCATATATCTACGTCACCAAAAAGACTCCTTGCGACAGTGTCTTCAAATTTGTTCGTTCATATTTGTGGGGCTCGGTCATAAAAATTGTAACTGACATTTTATTCAAAAATGAGATCTGTAGTGTAGGCCTGTATGGTATCTTACATTTTGCGTTTACTAGTAATAATAATAATGATAAAAATATAAGCTTTATATCCAGAACAAAGATACTTATTGCTTTTTTACAAAAAATCATTCTTGCGCCCACAGAATGATTTAAATTATGTATTTCTGATGAGGGGTTAGCCCACATAATGTTAAGAGATTTTATTAAATAAAAATAGAAATTGAAGAAAGTAGAAGAGGAACAAATGTATCCCAGTAATTGTACTTAAATGTTTTCTCTAAACATCATCTTTTAATTGATTTTCATAAAGTGATGTGCATTAGAATATTGTACGTTTCGGAATTAAACTATTTACTTGTTATAAACATTTGGACCGAAATTGCTGCTTTGACGATATACTAAAGTGTTGCGATTTATTTAGGTTTTGTCAATGTCTTCTTACCTGTTGATTTTATAATTATCTGAAAATAACTTAAGATTATTTCGGTTTTTATATAATAAATTCAATAACACTTTGTCATAAATTTGATGGAAGACAAATTAATGTTTTAAATTCTGAATTCTACAGTTCTGAGAGCTATACTGTAGATCGCTTTAAAACATCTCAACAGATAGCAGGAGTATACAGATCTTACTTTCCTCGTATCTAACAAAGAAATCACTACTACCGCAGATTACAGCCCGATGTCTGGGATGTTGTTTTATATAAATTATTTAAATTCCGATCATACGCCAGTTATACTAACCCTCAGTCAAAGAGAAGCATTCACAAGTATTTAAATAGCATAAGATTACTGATTGGCAAATTTATGAAATCATTTTCACAAGTATTTCCGGAAATCCAACATGAAAAATATTATATAGATATTCATATAAGCATATTCATTGATACTTTACAAGACGCCTTCGGAACAGCTACCCACTACTGGTGTCCTGTGCATATCCAGTACAAAAATCAGGAACTAGAACAACCCTTACATCGTAAAAGAGCTCTGGGACTCAGATGACACGTATATAACTTTAAAAAAGTGAAAACAGATTTAATCGTATACAATAGAAAATTAAAAATTTATTAATCTGCATCAGACAAGGTTATTCAGAAGAAAAAATAGAATGTATTCAACCAGATCCTAAACTATGAAAATATAGTCTCGTTCTCACTGGGAAAAAATGTTAGCCGGCAAATCATGCTGTAAAGCAGGGGTCGGGCGCTCATATTGAAGGGGAACGCTCACTCCACTTTCTGTTCTACACAACACTAAGAAGGGATCCGTCCCATGTCGTGTTGCTTGAGTTTAATGAAAATGTATATATAACCTAATTTTCTTTCGTGACTAATTTTATGTTTAGAGGTATTTTATGTAAATTAGTGTAATTTCTAGTCCCCGATGTATTTATAAATAAAGGCAAAATGCGAAATGTTTGTGTTTCGGAATTAAACTATTAACTTGTTATAAACATTTGGACCGACGTTGCTGCTTTGACGATATACTCAAGTGTTGTGATACATTTAGCTTCTGTCCATGTTGTCTGGTCTGTTGTTTTTATAATTATCTGAAAATAACCTAAGTATATTTCGTTTAATATGTAATAAATTCAATAACACTTTGTCATAAATAATCTGAGATTTTATTAAAGAATGAGATCTGTAATGTTTGCCTATATGGTATCTTACATTTTGCGTTTACTAATAATGATAATAATATAAGCTTTATATCCAGGACAATGATACATATTGCTTTTGTTACAAAAACGCATTCCGGCGCCCACAGAATGATTTAAATTACTTATTTCTGATCAGGGGTCAGCCCACATAATATTAAGTGATTTTATTAAATAAAAATAGAAATTCAAGAAAGAGCAAGGGAAACAAATGTGTCCCAATAATTCAACTTAAATATTTTCTCTAAACATAATATTTTAATTGATTTTCATAAAGTAATGTGCATTAGAAAATTGTACGTTTCGGAATTAAACTATTTACTTACTTACTTACTTACTAACTTACAAATGGCTTTTAAGGAACCCGAAGGTTCATTGCCGCCCTCACATAAGCCCGCCATCGGTCCCTATCCTGTGCAAGATTAATTCAGTCTCTATCATCATATCCCACCTCCCTCAAATCCATTTTATTATTATCCTCCCCTGTACGTCTCGGCCTCCCCAAAGGTCTTTTTCCCTCCGGTCTCCCAACTAACACTCTATATGCATTTCTGATTCGCCCATGCGTGCTACATGCCGTGCCCATCTCAAACGTCTTGATTTAATGTTCCCAATTATGTCAGGTGAAGAATACAATGCATGCAGTTCTGCGTTGTGTAACTTTCTCCATTCTGTAACTTCATCCCGCTTAGCCCCAAAAATTTTGCTGAGCACCTTATTCTCAAACACCCTTAACCTGTGTTACTCTCTCAAAGTGAGGGTCCAAGTTTCACAACCATACAGAACAACCGGTAATATAACTGTTTTATAAATTCTAACTTTCAGATTTTTCGACAGCAGACTAGATAATAAATGCTTCTCAACCGAATAATAACACGCATTTCCCATATTTATTCTGCGTTTAATTTCCTTCCGAGTGTCATTTATATTTGTTACTGTTGCTCCAAGATATTTTAATTCTTCCACCCTTTCGAAGGATAAATCTCCAATTTTTATATTTCCTTTTCGTACAATATTCTGGTCACGAGACATAATAATAAATTTTGTCTTTTCGGGATTTACTTCCAAACCGATCGCTTTACTTGCTTCCACTAAAATTCACGTGTTTTCCCTAATCGTTTGTGGATTTTCTCCTAACATATTCACGTCATCCGCATAGACAAGAAGCTGATGTAACCCGTTCAATTCCAAACCCTGCCTGTTATCCTGGACTTTCCTAATGGCATATTCTAGAGCGAAGTTGAAAAGTAAAGGTGATAGTGCGTCTCCCTGCTTTAGCCCGCAGTGAATTGGAAAAGCATCAGATAGAAACTGACCTATACGGACTCTGCTGTATGTTTCACTGAGACACATTTTAATGAATCGAACTAGTTTCTTTGAATACCAAATTCAATAAGAATATCATATAATACTTCCCTCTTAACCGAGTCATATGGCTTTTTGAAATCTATGAATAACTGATGTACTGTACCCTTATACTCCCATTTTTCTCCATTATCTGTCGAATACAAAAAATCTGATCAATAGTCGATCTATTACGCCTAAAACCGCACTGATGATCCCCAATAATTTCATCTACGTACGGAGTTAATCTTCTCAAAAGAATATTGGACACAATTTTGTACGACGTCAACAAAAGTGATATTCCTCGAAAGTTACCACAGTTGGTTTTTCCCCCTTCTTAAAAATAGGTACAATTATGGACTCCTTCCATTGTTCTGGTACAATTTCCCTTTCCCAAATAGCAAGTACAAGTTTATAAATTTCGCTATATAATTCACTTCCACCCTCTTGTATTAATTCTGCTGGAATTTGATCGATACCTGGAAACTTGTACTTTTTCAGATTTTCTATCGCAATTTCGACTTCTGAAAGCGTGGGTTCGGGTATAAATAGCTCTGCAGTTTGTATTTCAATTTCGTCCCGATCATTTCTATCTGGCCTATGTACTTTCAGTAATTGCGCAAAATAGTTTTTCATCTGTTTAGGACTGATGGAGAGTCTGCAAGCAAGTCACCATTCTCATCCTTGATCACGTTTACCCTTGGTTGATATCCGTTCTTAAATTCCTTTATACCCTTATATAAATTTCGAATGTTTTTATTCTTACTATTTGTTTCTATCTCATTCAGTTTTTCCTTCAAGTAACCTCTCTTTTTATTCCTAAGTGTACGACTTGCTTCCCGTCTTTCATTGAAATAACTATCTCTCTTTTCCTCAACTGGATCCTGTAAGAATTTCAATTTTGTCTGTTTCCTTCTTTCTACTGCAATGCAACAATCTTCATCAAACCACGGTTTCTTTTTCTTAGTTTCATAATAACCTATGGTCCGCTCAGCTGCAATTTTGGTACTATCTCTGATATTTTCCCACACGCTGTTAACATCTAATTCTTTCTCAACTTCGTCGGAACTTTGTAAAGTGGCAAACCTATTCGAAATTTCGACCTGATAATTTTGCTTACTGTCCTCTTCCTTTAATTTCAAAATATTGAATTTAGTAATATTAACTTGTTGCTCTACTCGCTTGGCTACTGATAGTCTTTCTCTTAATTCTCCAATTACCGAATAATGGTCAGAATTACAGTCTGCACCCCTGAAAGTTCGAATATCTACTATACTAGTATGCTTCCGTTTATCTATCAAGATGTGATCTATTTGGTTGTGTGTCAATCCATCTGGAGAAGTCCAAGTATATTTATGTATATCCTTTTGGGGGAATGTTGTACTTTTGACAATTAAATTTTTCGATGTGGCAAAGTTGACTAATCTAACTCCATTGTCACTACTAGTTACGTGTAGGCTCTCTTTTCCAATAGTTGATCTAAAAATATCCTCCTGTTCTAGTTTAGCGTTGAAATCCCCCAATAAAATTTTCATGTGATATCTAGGGAACTGATCAAAAGTATGTTCATTTTCCTCATAGAAGCTATCCTTAATATGGTCGTCTTTCTCTTCTGTAGGGGCGTGAGCATTTATAACTATGATGACGCACCATCTACCCTTAAGTACTAAATATGATAATCTGTCACTGATAAATTCGACCTTTTTTACTGCTGATTTTATTCTTTTATGAACAACGAATCCTGTTCCTAATTGGTGATTATTGTTTCCTTCCCCATAATACAAAGAGTAATCTCCTATTTGTGATATGTCATTCCCATCTAGCCTAACCTCTTGTACTCCCACGAAGTCCATTCTATATCTAGCTAGTTCTTTTGCTACTAATATTACCCCTCCTGTTCCATAAGGACTAGTTACGTTCCAAGTGTCAAATCTCAAAACCTTATTCCTTTGCTGCGGTCGTGCCAGAGAATCAGTCCTATTCCGAGGCTTATTGTAGGGATTCGAAACAAGCTCTTTTGTTTACGGTGATGGCTTGTTAGCCCTTCGCCCGACCCCCAACCTGGAAGACCACCCCTTATCGGCTGTCCACGACTGCTTATTCAGTATATTCGCAGCTACCCTCCATATCTAAAGTGTTGTGATACATTTAGGTTCTGTCAATGTTGTCTGACCTGTTGTTTTTATAATTATCTGAAAATAACTTAAGTATATTTCAGTTTTTATGTAATAAATTCAATAACACTTTGTCATAAATTTGATGGAAGACAAATTAATGTTTTAAATTCTGAATGCAACAGTTGTGAGAGCAATACTGTAGTTTGCTTTAAAACATCTCAACAGATGGCAGGAGTATACAGATTTTACTTTCTTGGTAGCTTACAAAATATCAATACTACGGCAGATTACATCCCGATGTCTTAGATGTTGTTTTATATAAATTATTTAAATTCCGATCATACGCCAGTTATACTAACCCTCAGTCAAAGAGAAGCATACACAAGTATTTAAATAGCATAAGATTACTGATTGGCAAAATTATGAAATCATTTTCACAAGCATTCCCAGAAAACCAAGATGAAAAATATTATATAAATATTCCTATAAGCATATTCATTTATACTTTACAGGACGCCTTCAGAACAGCTACCCACTACTGGTGTCCTGTGCACATCCAGTACAAAAATCAAGAACTAGAACAACCCTGACATGGTAAAAGAGCTCTGGGACATAGATGACACATACATAACTTTAAAGAAGTGACAACTGATTTAATCGTATACAATAGGAAGTTAAAAATTTATTAATCAGCATCACACAAGATCCGTTTGAAAAAAAAATAGAATGTATTCAACCAGATCCTAAACTATGAAAATATAGTCTCGTTCTTACTGGGATAAAATGTTATTCGGCAAATCATTCTGTTAAGCAGGGGTCGGGCGCTCATAGTGAAGGGGAACGCTCACTCCACTTTCTGTTCGTACACAACACTAAGAAGGGATCCGTCCCATGCCGTGTAGCTTGTGTTCAATGGAAATGTATATATAACCTAATTTTCTTTCGTTACTAATGTTATGTTTAGAAGCATGTTAAGTAAAGTAGTGTAATTTCTAATCCCGATGTAATTCGAAATAAAGTACTAAATGCGAAATGTATGTGTTTCTTTCATTTTCCTTGTTTTTATCGTACTCAGTGAGGTATGGTTTGAAGAAATAGAGATTTATATCACAAGAGACTTAAGTAAGCCAACTGATGTACACCGTTAGTTCAACTAAATATTATGTACAGATGGCTATGATTTAACGAATTGTAATGCAGACAACAATATCAGTCACGTTGGATGCAGACTAAATAAATTAAAAGATTTTGTTCTTCGAAAGCAAAATCTCTAAAGAAGAAATTTTTTCCGATAAAATACTTAATGTTTCCAAAACGTCTGTGTCCACGTCAGTTGCGCAGAAGTCTGTATCTATTTCTGCTATGGCATCTTGAGTTTAATTTCAATTTTTATATCAGGGAACACGATATGGCAGAAATTCTTTAATGTCATTTGCCGGAGTATGTAAAGTACAATAGTGGGGTTTGTGATAATACATTTTGTACTTCCATCTATCAACGTATGTAATGAAAACAAGGAATAAGAAAGAAAATTCAACATTAAAAATTCAAAAGAATCTTACAAATAAAAAAAAAATAAATTTTGAATAATTTTGAAAATCTGAAAAAAATATAAAAATTCTTTTAAAATTTTAAATTGAAACAGTTTGTAAATTTTGAAATATATTTCAAAATTCCAAGTATCAAAATTTTCTAAAATTTTCATAATTTTGAGAAATTAAAGAAATATAAAAAATTTAAAAAATCTAAAAATATTTTCAAAATTCAAATTTTCAAAAATTTTTCAAAATTCCAAAAAAATTCAGATTTTCAAAAATGTTAAAAAATTTTCAGATATTTTCAATAAAATTAGAAAAATCGCATGATATTAAAAAATTTTTGAAAATTAAATAAATTAAAAAATTTTGAAACATCAAAAAATATCAAAATTTTAAATAATTACAAAAATTTTAAAAATTTTTAAAAACCCAAAAAATTTCGAAACTGCTAAACATTCTTCAATTTTACAAAAATTTTCAAAATTCTCAAAAATTTTACGAAAATCCAAAAATTTCCAAAATTTAAAAATAATGATAAATTTTCAAAATTTCAAAAGTTTTCAGATTAAAAAAATTTTCAAGACCATTCAAAATTCAAAACAGTTAGAAAATTTAAAAAATTCCATAAATTTAAAAAAAATTGTCAAAATTCCGAAAATTTTGAATATTTTTAAAATGATCTAAAAATTCGTATCAATTACAAAATTTTAGTTTTAAAATTTTTTTAATTAAAAAAATGCAAATTTCGAACATTTTAAAAAATTTTCAATATTCGCAAAAATTTCAAAATTTTAAAATATTTTTCAAAAACATTCGAAATTAAAAAAATTTAAGATTTAAATTTTTTTAAATTTTAAACAATTATCACATTTTCAAAAAATTTCATTATTCAAAATTCAAAGGAATTTTAAAATTTTCAAACTTTTAAAAATTGAATGAAATTTCAAAAATTTTAGTTTTAAAAATTTTCCGTATTCAAAAAAATGCTAAAATTTAAGATTTTTTCCAAAATTCCAAAAATTTCCAGAATTAAAAAAATTCAAAATTTTTAGACTTTACTAAAATAAAACATTTCGAAATTTAAAAAAATTCAAAATTTTATAAATTTTCCATTAAATAATAGAAATTCTCATTTTCAAAAATTAAAAAAATTCAGTTCAAAAGAATTTGAAGATTGAAAGAAATTACAAAATTTTCAAAAGTTTGAGGAATTACAAAGTCACAATTTTAAAAAAACTCCAAAAAGTTAAAAAAAAAATTTTCGAAATAACGAAAATTTTCAAAAAGTTTCAAAATTTTCAAATTCTTGTCAAAATTTAAAAAATTTCCAAAATTTTCAAAAATTTCAAAAAACCCAAAAATTTAAAAAAATTCCAAAAATTTTCAGAATTTTAAAAATATAAATGTTTTATAAAACTTTTCAAACTTTTGTCATAATTCCAAAAATTGGAAAAATGTAAAAAAACGCAAGAATTTTCAATATTTTGTAAAATATACAAAATTAACAAAAATTTTCAAAATTTTCAAAATTTTAATCTTTAAAAAATGGGCAACTTTTTCAAAATGTTCAAGTTTTCATATTTTTTTAGGAATTCCAAAAATTTTCAAAATTTTTAAAATTTCTAAAAATTTCTAGATCTACCAAAATTTTCTACATTTTTGAAAAGTTAAAAATTATGAATATTTCGAAAAATTTAGAAAATTAGGAAAACTTTTGAAAATTCCGAAAAGATTGAAAATTTTGAAAATTTTTAAATTTGAAAAAGTTTGTAATTTTTTAAAATTTTCAAAACTTTTGGAATTTTGACGAAAATTTAAAAAATTTGAAATTTGTCAAAATTTTGAAAAAACTTAAAGTTTTGAATTTTTTAGAATTTTGAAAATTTTTGAAGTTTTTGAGAAATTCTGATAATTTTTTTTTTTGGAAATTATGAAACTTTTTTTGGAATTTTTAAAAATTTGGAAGCTTTGAAAATTCTGAAAAATTTGGAATTTTTTAAATCTCTGAATATTTTTAAAATTTAATTTTTGGAAATTTTAAAATAGTGAATTTTTTAAAACTGAAAATTTTGAAATTTTGAATATTTTGAAAATTTTGGAATTTTTGAAATTTTTGAGAATTTTGAAATTTTGGAAATTTTCAAATTTGGAAAAAATTAGAACATTTTGAATTTTGACAAAAATTTCAAAATTGTCGATAATTTTGAAAAATTGAAAATTTTGATAATTTTGGAATTTTTTAAAATTTTGAAAATTTTGAAAATTTTGAAAATTTTAAAAAATTCTGATAATTTTGAAACTTCTGGAATTCTTGAAACTTTGAAAATTTAAAAAATTCTGAAAAAATTTGGAATTTTTTTAAATCTGAAAATTTTTGAAATTATAAATTTTGAAAATTTTGCAAAATCTTGAAATTTTTAAAATTTTTGGAAATATTTAAAATTTTGGATTTTTTTATTTCGAAAATATTGAAATTTTTTGGATTTCTAATTTTTTTTGTAATTATGACAATTTGAATATGTTCGATGGTTTTGAAAATTGAAAATTTAGGGTAGCTCAAGCCTGCCTGGGCTGACAGGAGGAAGTCTTTAGCTAGCCTGCGGGGCTTACAGAGGGGTAGTCCCGACCCTGCCGGGCTGAAATGCGGTAACCTCGAACCTGCGCTGGCTGACTGGGGGTAGCCTAATGGCCGACGGGGCAGACAGGGGGTTGACCCGAGCCTCCCGGGAATGACAGGGGCAAGCCCCGAGCCAAATTTTTCAAAGTTATCAAGTATTAGTCAAAATTTAAAAAAAAATTCAAAAATTTCAGAAACTCCAGAAATTGTCAAATTTTCAAAAATACCAAAAATTTCAAAAATTTTCAAAATTTTTGTCAAAATTCCAAAAATTTTTGAAAATTTTAAAAATTCCGAAAATTTCCAAAATTTACAAAAATTACAAATATTTTCAAAATTCTACATATTCAAAATTCTTCAAATATTTGTCAAAATTCCAAAATTTATAAAACAATTTCAAATATTTCAATATTTTCAAAAATTTTCAAAATTTCAAAATTTTCAAAAATTTCAAATTTTTAAGAAACTTCTAAATTTTCAAATATTCCAAAATTTATCAAAATTTAAAAAATTTTCATAAAAGCCAAAAATGTTCTAAATTTTCGAAAACTTTCAAAATATTTCAAAATTTTAAAAAATATTCCTAGTGTATCAAAATTTTAAAAAAATTTTCTTAATTTTGTCAAAATTCTGAAAATGTTCAAAATTTTCTGACTATTCCAAAATTTTTACAAATTTAAAACATTCCAAAAATTTTCAAAAATTTAAAAACTTAGAAATTTTCAAAATTTCCTAAATTTTCAAAATTTAAAAAAATTTCGAAATTTTGCAAAAATTTAAAACTTAAAAAAATTTTCAAATTTTTAAACATTTTCAAAATTTTAAAAGATTCCAAAAAATTTTAAAATTTTTCGAAATGTTGCAAATTTTGGAATTTTGACAAACATTTGAAAATTTTTGTAAATTTTGGAATTTTTGAAAATTTTGAAAATTTTGAAATTTTGACCAAAACTTGAAAATTTTTGAAAATTTTGAAAATTTTTGAAAATTATGAAAAATTTGAAATATTTTGAAAATATTGGATAATTTTTGGAGTTGTTTAAATTTTGTCAAAAATTTGAAAAATTTTGAAAAACGTGTAGATTTTCTAAAATTTTGAGAAACGTGTAGATTTTCTAAAATTTTGAAAAATTTTGAAAAAAAAAATGAAAATTTTGGAACCTCTTGGAATTTCTTTAAATTTTGAAAAATTAGGAATTTTTGAAAATTTTGGAATTATTTAAAATTTTGAAAAATTGAGAAAATTTTGAAGATTTGAAAATTTTGAAAATTTTAAGGAATTTTTAAAATTTTTTTAAGTTTTGAAAATTTTTCGAATTTAAAAACAAAAATGTTTGGAAAATTTGAAATTTTCTGAAAAATTTGAGTATTTCTGAAAGTTTTGAAAAATTTTGAAAATATTGAAAATTTTTTAAAGTTTTGATAATTTTTGGAATTTTGACAAAACTCAGAAATATTTTGAATAAGTTAAAATTCTTTCACCGGTAGGCTCGGTGCTACACAGTCTCAGCCCCGCTAGGTTCGGGGCTACTACACTGTCAGCCCTGGCAGGCTCGGGGCTGCTCTCTTAATGCCCCTGCACACTTAGCGCAACCACAGTGTCAGCCCCGGCAGTCTAGGTCTACCAACTGTCGGCCCCGGCATTCACCGGGTTACCTCCTGTCAGCCACGACAGGCTTGGGGCTACCCCCCTGACAGCCCCGGCAGGCTTGGGCCTACTCTCTGAATGCCCCTGCACACTTGTGGCAACCCCAGTGTCAGCCCCGGCAGTCTAGGGCTACCAACTGTCAGCCCCGGCAGGCTTGGGGTTACCTCCTGTCAGCCACGACAGGCTTGGGGCTACCACCCTGACAGCCCCGGCAGGCTTGGGGCTACCCCCCTGACAGCCCCAGCAGGCTTGGGCCTACTCTCTGAATGCCCCTGCACACTTGTGGCAACCCCAGTGTCAGCCCCGGCAGTCTAGGGCTACCAACAGTTAGCCCTGGCAGGCTTGGGGCTACCCCCCTGACAGCCCCGTCAGGTTCGGGGCTACGCTGGGAATGCCCCTGCACACTCTGGGCAACCCCCTTGTCATCACCGGCAGGCTAGGAGCTACCAACTGTCACCCCCGGAAGACTTGGGGCTACGCCCTGTCAGCCACGGCAGGCTTGGGGCTACCCCCTGACAACCCCGGCAGTCTCGGGGCTACGCTGTGAATGCCCCTGCACACTCGGGGCAACACCCCTGTCATCACCGGCAGGCTAATAGCTACCACCTGTCACCCCCGGAAGACTTGGGGTACGCCCTGTCAGCCACGGCAGACTTGGGACTACCCCCTGACAACCCCGGCAGGCTCGGGGCTACGTTGTGAATGCCCCTGCACACTCGGGGCAACCCCCCTGTCTTCGCCGGCAGGCTAGGAGCTACCACCTGTTACCCCCGGAAGACTTGGGGCTACCGTCCTGTCAGCCACGGCAGGCTTGGGGCTACCCCCCTGACAACCCCGGCAGGCTTGGGGGCTACGCTGTGAATGCCCCTGCACACTAGGGGCAACCCCACTGTCATCGCCTACCAGGCTAGGAGCTACCACTTTTTGCAATGTAAAGAACAAAATCTACAATTTTCATCCGACATTTATGAATTTTTAACTACGTTAACATGTCTACAATTCCCTCATCTGTACAAAACTTCGTTTTGAAATGATGTATTTCAAAATGAATCATAAATTTACGTCACCAAAAAGACTTCTTGCGACAGCGTCTTCATATTTCTTTGTTCATATTTGAGGGGCTCGGTAATAATAAATTGTAACTCACATTTTATTCAAAAATGAGATCTGCAATGTAGGCCTATATGGTATCTTACATTTTGCGGTTACTAGTAATGATAATAATATAAGCTTTATATCCAGCACAATGATACATATTGCTTTTTTACAAAAAAGGATTCTTGCGCCCGCAGAATGATTTAAATTACGTATTTGTGATCAGGGGTCAGCCCACATAATATTAAGAGATTTTATTAAATAAAAATAGAAATTGAAGAAAAAGGAAGAGAAACAAATGTGTCCCAATAATTGAACTTAAATGTTTTCTCTAAACATGATTTTTAATTGATTTTTATAAAGTAATGTGCATTAGAATATTGTACGTTGCGGAATTAAACTTGTTATAAACATTTGGACCGAAGTTGCTGCTTTGATTATATTATACTAAAGTGTTGTGATACATTTAGGTTCTGTCAATGTTATATCTGACCTGCTGGTTTTATAATTACCTCAAATTAGATAAAGTATATTTCGGTTTTTATGTAATAAATTCAATAACACTTTGTCATAAGTTTGATGGAACACAAATTAATGTTTTAAATTCTCAATGCAGCAGTTCTGAGAGCAATACTGTAGTTCGCTTTAAAACATCTCAACAGATGGCAGGAGTATACAGATTTTACTTTCCTGGTAGCTTACAAAAAATCAATACTACGGCAGATTATATCCCGATGTCTTAGATGTTGTTTTACATAAATTATTTAATTTCCTATCCTACGCCAGTTATACTAACCCTCAGTCAGAGAAGCATACACACAAGTATTTAAATAGCATAAGATTACTGATTGGCAAAATTATGAAATCGCTTTCACAAGTATTCCCGGAAAACCAACATTAAAAAAATTATGTAGATATTCCTATAAGCATATTCATTGAAACTTTACAAGATGCTACCCACTACTATTGTCCTGTGCATATCCAGTACAAAAATCAAGAATTAGAATAACCCTTACATCGTAAAATAGCTCTGGGACACAGTTGACACGTATATAACTTTAAAGGAGCGAAAACGGATTTAATCGTATACAATTAATAAGTTTAAAATTTATTAATCAGCATCAGAGAAGATTCGTTTGAAGAAAAAATAGAATGTATTCAACCAATTCCTAATCTATGAAAATATAGTCTCGTTCTCACTGGGAAAAATGTTAGGCGGCAAATCATGCTGTAAAGCAGGGGTCGGGCGCTCATATTGAAGGGGAACGCTCACTCCACTTTCTGTTCGTACACAACACTAAGAAGGGATCCGTCCCATGTCGTGTAGCTTGAGTTTACTGAAAATGTATATATAATCTAATTTTCTTTCGTTACTAACTCTATGTTTAGAGGTATTTGAAGGAAATTAGTGTAATTTCTATTCCCCAATGTAATTCGAAATAAAAACAAACTGCGAAATGTATGTGTTACGGAATTAAACTATTAACTTGTTATAAACTTTTAGACCGACGTTGCTGCTTTGGCAATATACTGAGGTGTTGTGATACATTTAGCTTCTGTCCATGTTGTCTGACATGTTGTTTTTATAATTATCTGAAAATAACTTATGTATATTTCGGTTAATATGTAATAAATTCAATAACACTTTGTCATAAATTTGATGGAAGACAAATTAATGTTTTAAATTCTGAATGCAACAGTTGTGAGAGCAATACTGTAGTTTGCGTTAAAACATCTCAACAGATGGCAGGAGTATACAGATTTCACTTTCCTGGTAGCTTACAAAGAATCAATACTACGGCAGATTACATCCCGATGCCTTAGATGTTGTTTTATATAAATTATTTAAATTCCGATCATACGCCAGTTATACTAACCTTCAGTCAAAGAGAAGCATACACACAAGCAATTAAATAGCATAAGATTACTGCTTGGGAAAATTATGAAATAATTTTCACAAATATTCCCGGAAAACGAGCATGAAAAATATTATATAGATATTCCTATAAGCATGTTCATTGATACTTTACAAGATGCCTCCCGAACAGCTACACACTACTATTGACCTTTGCACATCCAGTACAAAAATCAAGAACTAGAACAACCCTTACATCGTAAAAGAGCTTTGGGAAAGAGATGACACGTATATAACTTTAAAGAAGTGAAAACGGCTTTAATCGGATGCAATAGGAAGTTAAAAATTTATTAATCAGTATCAGACAAGATTCGTTTGAAGAAAAAATAGAATGCATTCAACGAGATCTTAAACTATGAAAATATAGTCTCGTTCTCTGGGAAAAAAATGTTGGCGGCAAATCATGCTGTAAAGCAGGGGTCGGGCGCTCATATTGAAGGGGAACGCTCACTCCACTTTCTGTTCGTACACAACACTAAGAAGGGATCCGTCCCATGTCGTGTAGTTTGAGTTTAATGATAATGTATTGATTACTTGGTAGAGAAAAAATCCAGCAATCTGATATTTATTTTGGCATTTTGATTCGAGAAAGGCTTACAACGTTTACCAAGTTAGTATCGCTACACAAGACTGTTTTTGAGAGTACCTTCAACAACTACTTGTGACTTGAACATTTTATAAAATTGTCTTCATTAACACTGATTGAAATCAACGTATTTGCATGCAGTAGACAACTTTTTGCAATGTAAAGAACAAAACCTACAATTTTCATCCGACATTTATGAATTTTGAACTACCTTAACACGTCTAGAATTCCCTCATCTGTACAAAACTTTGTTTTTAAATGATGTATTACAAAATAAATCATATATCTACATCACCAAGTACGCCATGCGACAGCATCTTCAAATTTGTTGGTTCATATATGAGGGGCTCGGTCATAAAAAATTGTAACTGGCATTTTATTAAAAAATGAGATCTGTAGTGTAGGCCTATATGGTATCTTACATTTTGCGTTTACTAGTAATAATAATAATGATAATTATATAAGCTTTATGTCCAGAACAAAGATACATGTTGCTTTTTTACAAAAAAGTATTCTTGCGCCCACATAATGTTAAGAGATTTTATTAAATAAAAATAAAAATTGAAGAAAGAGGAAGAGGAACAAATTTATCCCAATAATTGAACTTAAATGTTTTCTCTAAACATCATCTTTTAATTTGATTTTCATAAAGTAATGTGTATAAAAAATTGTACGTTTCGGAATTAAACTATTTACTTGTTATAAACATTTGTACCGAAATTTCTGCGTTGACGATATTCTAAAGTGTTGTGATACATTTATGTTCTGTCCATGTTGTCTGACCTGTTTTTATAATTATCTGAAAATAACTTAAGTATATTTCGGTTTTTATGTAATAAATTCAATAATGCTTTGTCATAAATTTGATGGAAGACAAATTAATGTTTCAAATAATGAATGCAACATTTGTGAGAGCAATACTGTAGTTCGCTTTAAAACATCTCAACAGATGGCAGGAGTATACAGATTTTACTCTCCTGGTAGCTTACAAGGAATCAATACTACGGCAGATTACATCCCGATGTCTTAGATGTTGTTTTATATAAATTATTTAAATTCCGATCATACGCCAGTTATACTAACCTTCAGTCAAAGAGAAACATACACACAAGCATTTAAATAGCATAAGATTACTGATTAGGAAAATTATGAAATAGTTTTCACAAGTATTCCCGGAAAACCAGAATGAAAAATATTATATAGATATTCCTATAAACATATTCATTGATACAATACGTCTTGAAATCAGGTACCCACTACTAGTGTCCTGTGCACATCCAGTACAAAAATCAAGAACTAGAACAACCCTTACATAGTAAAAGAACTCTGTGACACAGTTGTCACGTAAAGAAATGAAAACGGATTTATTCCTATACAATAGGAAGTTAAAAATTTATTAATCAGCATCAGACAAGATTCCTTTGAAGAAAAAATAGAATTTATTCAACCATATCCCAAACGATGAAAATATAGTCTCGTTCTCACTGGGAAAATATGTTAGGCGGCAGATCATGCTGTAAAGCAGGGGTCGGGCGATCATATTGAAGGGGAACGCTCACTCCACTTTCTGTTCGTACACAACACTAAGAAGGGATCCGTCCCATGTCGTGTAGCTTGAGTTTAATGGAAATGTATATACAGTATAACCTAATTTTATTCTATACTAATTTTATGTTTAGAAGCATGTTAAGTAAATTAGTGTAGTTTTTAATTCCCGATGTAATTCCAAATAAGGTGTGAAATGCGATATTTGTTTTTCTTTCATCTCCCTTGTTTTTATTGTACACCCTGATATATGGTTTGGAGAAATAGAAATTTATATGACAAGAGACTTAAGTAAGCCAACTGTTGTACGCGGTTAGTTCAACTAAATATTATGTACAGATGGCTATGATTTAACGAATTAGAATGCAGACAACTTTATCAGTCTCGTTGGGTACAAAGGAAATAAATTGAAAAATTTTGTTCTTCGAAAGCAAAATGTGTAAAGAAGAAATTTTTTCTGATGAAATACCTGATGTTACCAAAACGTCTATGTCCACGTTAGTTGCGTAGAAGTATGGATCTATGTCTGCTATGGCATGTTTAGTTTAATTTCAGTTTTTATAAATGTTATTTAAATTTCAGCACTAATATTTTCATAATATTGTTTTCATTCTGCCTTTTGTGTAGTAATTGTTTCACATTTCAAATGAATTTTTGGAGGAGTGAATGAAATAGCTTTTGTATATAGGGTTAATTTTATACACTTTTGAGTTAAAGTAATTGTTTAGGTTGCTATGAGCGACTAAACCAGTCCTCTTTATTTATAAGAGAGGAAAACCTATTTTTATTCATAGGCCCAATATTGTAATTTCCGTATTCGCTCTCGTGACATTACAGTTTACGGTAACAGAGAACACGTTATGGTAGAAACTCTCTAATGTCATTTGCTGGAATACGTCAAGTACAATAGCGGGGTTTGTGATAAAAAGATTTTTGTACTTCCATCTATCAACGTATTCAATAAAGACAATAAGCGAGATAAATCAACATTAAAAAATTCAAGAGTGTCTTACGATTTTCAAAAAAATTCAAAATTTTCAATAATTTTGAAAATCTAAAAAAAAAAAACAAAATTCTTTTATAATTCAAAATTGAAAATTTTTCTAAATTTTCAAATATTTTTCAAAATTCCAAACATGAAAATTTTCTAAAATTTTCAAAATTTTGAGAAACTAAATAAATAGGAAAAATTAAAAAATTCAAGAATATTTTCAAAATTCAATTTTTCAATTTTTTTAAATTCTAAAAAAATTCAGATTTTCAAAAATTTTGAGATATATCAAAAAACTAGAAAAATTGCTTGAATTTCTAAAATTTTTCAAAATTCCAAAAATTTTCAAACATTCCTAAAAATTTTCAAAATTTTAAATAATTACAAAAATATTCAAAATTTTTCGAAACCTAAAAAATTTTAAATATTTGGAAATATTTTAAATTTTCAAATATTTTAAAAAATTAGAAAAAAATTTCATAATTTTCATAAAGTTTTCGAGATTCCAAATATTTTCAAAACTGCAAAAATTTCTTCAATTTTACAAAAATTTTCAAAGTAATAAAAATTTCAAAATTTCAAAAATTTTCAGTAATTAAAAATTCGAAATTTAAAAAAATTGATAATAAATTTTCTAAATTTAAAAAAATTTCAATTTTGAAAAGTGTTCAAGAATATTCAAAATTCGAAAGGATAGGAAAATGAAAAAAATTACAAAAATTCCGTACTTTTCAAAATTTTCAAAAATTCCAAAAGTTATCAAAAATTTTCAAAATTACCAAAAATTTCATAATTTCAAAATTTTCAAAAATTTTCGAAATGTTCAGAAGTTTTCAAAATTTTATCAAAATTTTAAATATTTGCGATATTTTCAATAATTCCAGAAATTTCCAACATTTTCAAAAATTCCAAAAATTTTGTAATTATAAAAAAATGTAGGTATTTTTAAAAAATTTTCAAATTTTTATCATTCCAAAAATTCCAAAATTTTTAAAAATTTCAAGAATTTTCAATATTTTCAAAATGTACAAAATTATGAAACATTTTCAATCTTTTTTTAAATTTTGAAATTTTTGAAGTTTTGAAGTTTATGTAAAAATTCAAAAATTTTCAAAATTAAAAAAATTAAAAAAATCTGCAAAAATGTTCATAATTTTTGAAAATGTTTAAAAATTTTAAATATTTCGAAAAATTTAAAAAATTTAGAAAAATTTAGAAATTCGGAAATTTTTTAAAATTTGGAAAATGTTTGAAAATTTTCTAGAACTTTTGGAAATTTTTAAAAATTCTTGAATGTTTGAAAATTTTGAAAATTTTTGGAATATTGACGAATATTTGAACAATTTTAAAATTTTAAAAATATTTGAAAATTTTGAAAAATTCTGAAAATTTTGAACATTTTTGGAATTTTTTAAAAGCTTGAAAATTTTGGAAATTTTGAAAAATTATAATTTTGAAATTTTTAGAATTTTTGAAAATCTTGGGATTTTTGAAAATTTTGAGAATTATTGGGTTTATTGGAAATTTTTTAAAATTCTGAAAGCTATTTGCAATTTTTGAAATCTTTGAAAATTTTTAAAGTTTTAAAAAATTTGAAAATATTTGGAATTTTTAAAAATGTTGCCTTTTTTAAATTTTGAAAATTTGGCAATTTTTGGCATATATGAAAATTTTTAAAATTATGACGAATTTTGGAAATTTTTCGATTTTGACAAAAAATTTTTGAATTTTGACAAAAAGTTGAAAATTTTAGAAAAATTTCAGTTTCTGAAGAATTTTAAAATATCCGAAAATTTTGTAAATTTCAAAAATTTTGAAAATTCAGTAATTTCTTGAAAAATCGGAAAATGTTTGAAAATTCGGAAAGTTTTTGAGAATCTTGAAAATTTAAAAAAACTTGAAAAATTTTGGAATTTTGAGGATTTTGAAAATTTTTGGAATTTTGACGAATATTTGAACAATTTGAAAATTTCAAACAGTTTTGAAATTTTTAATTTTAAAAAATATGAAAATTTTTAATATTTTGAAAAATTATAATTTAGAAAATTTTGGAATTTTTGATAATTTTTGAAAATTCTGAAAAATATCGCAAATTTTTAGATCTGTGAAAATTTTTAAAATTTTGAAAGTGTTTGAAATTTTGAAAATTTTTGGAATTTTTGAAAATGTTGCAATTTTTTTAAAATTTAAAAATTTTGTAAATTTTAAAACTTTGAAAATTTTTGGAATTTTTGAAAATATTCGTAATTTTGGCGAATTTTGGAAATTTTTTGAACTTTGACAAAAAGTAAACGTTTTTTAATTTTGACAAAAAGTTGAAATTTTTCGATAATTTTGAAAAATTTAATATTTTGAAAACTTTTGTAATTTTTTTAAATATTGGAAAATTTCCCGTACACTAGTATCCAAGAAGTTTACCCAAGTATAAGTGTACGCGAGAAGTTTACCCGCGATCACGGTCTTGCAAGGTGGCGATCACGGTTTTGCAATGTGATACCTGTAACGTTTACGCAAGGTGACACTCGAAATGGTTTCGGAAGAAAGTTACGCGTGTAAGCGGGTACACGGGTACGCAATAAGTCGGATGACAGGTGGTACCCCTAGCTAGCCTCCCAGGCCTTGCAGCGGGGTATCCCCGACCCTGCCAGGGCTGATATGGGGTAGCGTCGAGCCTGCCTGGGCTGACTGAGGCTAGCCCCGAAGCTGACGGGTAGACCCGAGCTTGCCGGGACTGACAGGGGGAAGTCCCGAGCCAATTTTTTCAAAACTTTCAAATATTCAAAATTTAAAAAATTTTTTAAATTTTGAAAAAATTACAAAAATTTCAAAAATTTTCTAATTTTTGTCAATTACAAATATTTTTGAAAATTAAAAAAATTAAAAAATATCCTAAATTTACAAAAATTCCAAAGATTTTCAAATTTCTACATGTTATTAAAAATTTTTCAAATATTTGTCAAAATTCCAAAAATTTTCAAACATTTGATAATTTTAAAAAAATTTAAAAAATTCCAAAAATTTTAAAAAATTCCAAAAATTTTAAAAATTTTCTGAAATTTCAAGAAACTTCAAATTTTCAAATACTCCAAAATTTTTCAAAATTTTTATAAATTCAAAAAATTTTCAAAATTTTCAAAATTATCGAAACATTTTCAGTATTCCAAAGATTTTTAAAAAATTTCGAAATTTTCAAAATTTTCAAAATTCTAAATTTCCATAATTTTGAAAATTTAGGCATTTTTCGAAAATGTTTTGGAATTTTGACAAAAATTCGAAACTTTTGAAATTTTAGACAATTTTTTAAAATTTTGGAAATTTTTGAAAATATGGAAAATTTTGAAATATTAAATAAATTTAGAAAGTATTTGAAAATTTTAATAATTTTTGGAAATTTTGTGAAATTTTTGGAGTTTTTGACAAAAATATGAAAAACTTAAAAAACAGTAAATTTTTTTAAAGTTAAAAATTTTGAAAATTTTTTAAATTTCTGTAAATTTTGAAATTTTTTTGAAAATTTTGGAATTTTTAAAATTTTCGAAGATATTGAAATTTTTAAAATTTTCAAAATATTTTGGATTTTTAATTTTTTGAAAATTTTTGTAATTTTGAGAAAGATTTATAAGTTTTTGAAAAAATTTCAACGTTTCTGGAAAATTTGAATATTTTTGAAAATTTTGAAAATATTGAAAATTTTTAAAGTTTTGAAAATTTTCGGAATTTCTTTTATATTCTTGGAAATTTTTCTAATTCTGAAAAAGATTCGGGGCTACACACTCTCAGCCCCGCAAGGTTCAGGGCTACCACAGTGTCAGCCCTGGCAGGCTCGGGGCTAACACTGTCAGCCCCGACAGCTTCTGGGTTACCTCCTGTGAGCAGCGGTAGGCTCGGGGCTACCCCCTGTCAGCCCAGGCAGACTATAGGCTATTATTGTCAGCCCTGGCGGGCTCGGGGCTACACCTGTCAGCCACGTCAAGCTCGGGACTACCCCCTGTCAGCCCCGGCAGGCTATGGCCTATTATTGTCAGCCCTGGCGGATCGGGGCTACCCCATGTGAACCACGGCAGGCTCGGGGCTACACTCCTGTCAGCCCCGGCAGAATAGGGGCTACCCCATGTCAGCCCCGACAGGCTCTGGGTTACCTCCTGTCAGCAGCGGTAGGCTCGGGGCTACCCCACTGTGAGCCGAGGCAGGCTAGGGGCTTCCACCTGTCAGGCTTGGGGCTACCCACCTGACAGCCCCGGCAAGCTCGGGGCTACTCTCAGAATGTCCCTGCACACTTGGGGCAACCCCACTGTCAGCCCCGGCAGGCTAGGAGCCACCACCTGTCACCCCGGAAGACATGGGGCTACCCCCTGTTAGTCCCGGCAAGCTATGGGCTATTATTGTCAGCCCCGTCAGGCTCGGGGCTACCCCTGTCAGCCACGGCAGGCTCGGGGCTACCCCCCTGTCAGCCCAGGCAGGCTATAGGCTATTATTGTCAGCCCTGGCGGGCTCGGGGCTACACCTGTCAGCCACGTCAAGCTCGGGGCTACCCCCCTGTCAGCCCCGGCAGGCTATAGGCTATTATTGTCAGCCTTGGCGAGCTCGGGGCTACCCCAGTCAGCCACGTCAAGCTCGGGGCTACCCTGTCAGCCACGTCAAGCTCTGGGCTACCCCCTGTCAGCCCCTGCAGGCTATAGCCTATTGTCAGCGCTGGCGGGCTGGGGGCTACCCCTCTTAGCCATGTCAAGCTCGGGGCTACCCCCTGTCAGCCCCGGCAGACTATAGGCTATTATTGTCAGCCATAGCGGGCTCGGGGCTACCCCTGTCAGCCACGTCAAGCTCGGGGCTACCCCTGTCAGCCACGTCAAGCTCGGGGCTACCCCCCTGTCAGCCCCGGCAGGCTATAGGCTATTATTGTTAGCCCTGGCGGGCTCGGGGCTACCCCTGTCAGCCACGTCAAGCTCGGGGCTACACCCTTTCAGCCCCGGCAGGCTGTAGGCTATTATTGTCAGCCCTGGCGGGCTCAGGGCTACTCCTGTCAGCCACGTCAAGCTCGGGGCTACCCCTGTCAGCCCCGGCAGGCTATAGGTTATTATTGTCAACCCTGGTGGGCTCGGGGCTATCCCTGTCAGCCTCGTCAAGCTCGGGTCTACCCCCTGTCAGCCCCGGCAGGTTGTAGGCTATTATTGTCAGCCCTGGCGGGCTCGGGGCTACCCCCTGTCAGCCACGTCATGCTCGGGGCTACTCCTGTCAGCCACGTCAAGCTCGGGGCAACCTCTGTCAGCCACGTCAAGCTCGGGGCTACCCCTGTCAGCCACGTCAAGCTCGGGGCTACCCCTGTCAGCCACGTTAATGTCGGGGCTACCCCTGTCAGCCACGTCAAGCTCGGGGCTACCCCTGTCAGCCCCGGCAGGCTATAGGCTATTATTGTCACCCCTGGTGGGCTCGGGGCTACCCCTGTGAGACACGTCAAGCTCGGGCCTACCCCCTGTCAGCCCCGGTAGCCTATAGGCTATTATTGTCAGCCTTGGCGGGCTCGGGGCTACCCCTGTCAGCCACGTCAAGCTCGGGGCTACCCCTGTCAGCCACGTCAAGCTCGGGGTTACCCCTGTCAGCCACGTCAAGCTCGGGGCTACCCTGTCAGCCACGTCAAGCTCGGGGCTACCCCTGTCAGCCCCGGCAGGCTATAGGCTATTATTGTCAGCCCTGGCGGGCTCGGGGCTACCGCTGTCAGCCACGTCAAGCTCGGGGCTACCCCTGTCAGCCCCGGCATGTTATGGGCTATTATTGTCAGCCCTGGCGGGCTCGGGGCTACCCCTGTCAGCCACGGCAGGCTCAGGGCTACCCCTGTCAGCCCCGGCAGGCTGCAACTACCCCCTGTCAAAACCCCTGTGAAATTTTTCAGATTTTTGTCAAAATTCGAAATATTGCAAAAATTGCATATATTTTCAAAATTTTCAAGAATTTTAAAAATTCCAAAATTTTCACCATTTTCAAAAATTTTCAAATACACTCAGGGACAAAAAAACCGGACACTTCTATATTTGTTTGTATTTTGTTGCCAATTATTTCAAAATGAAACAAAACCCATTTAAACGAAATAATGTTTCATTTTGCACCTTATACGACAACATTTGAAAAAAAAATCTCTGATGAGAAAATTTACATAAAATTACAAAGGGCGTATAACTATGGCATCGTTTGGTCTAACTGTTTTTTCATTTTATGGTGCCTTAAACATAAAAACTCTTTTTAGTAACGGATATTACCCCCTCTGGCTTGAATAACTGCATCCATACGTCTTGGCATGCTCTCAATTTGGTTAGCAATGTCTTCTTGAGGAATAAGTTCCCATTCTTCGCCAAGTGCTCGCCTCAACTCTTGTAACGATTCTGGTCTCGGTCGTCTATTCTTAACACGCCGTCCCAGCATGTCCCCACGTGTTCAATTGGGTTCATGTCTGGACTCCTTGCTGGCCATGGAAGAACATGGATTCCCACTTCTTGGAGATAATCTCCAACCGCATGGGCAATATGCGGCCGTGCATTATCATGCATTAAAACAAAATTATCGCCTACAAATTGGCCAAATGGCACAACATGATCAGCCAAACATTCATTTATATACCTATAAGCTGTTAGTCTTCCATTTTCAACAAAAACCAACTCTGTACGAGCATCCGTACACACTCCTGCCCAAACCGTCACTCCACCACCTCCATACGGCACATTTTCGGAAATGCAACACTGTGAAAATCGTTCTCCCCTCCTTCTCCAAACTCTTTCACGTCCATCAGGTGAGCACAGATTGAAACGGGACTCATCGGTGAACAGAACACAGCTCCACTGTCCATTTCTCCAATCCCTGTGATCATTTGCAAAACGCAGTCGTTCAACTCGATGCATCCTGAGAAGTCTGGGAGCAGTTGCAGGTCTACTTGATATCAGTCCACTTGCTTTCAACCTCCTTCTAACTGTTTTGGCCGAAATTGGGCGTCCATGCATGTTAACAAATTGCTGGGCTACACTAGTAGCTGGCAGGTTGCGCTCCCTAAGAACTCTCAACACCATATACCTGTCTTCATTTGGATTTGTAGCTCTTGGACAACCCGAACCTGGTCTTCTGGTATATTCTAGGGTCTCTCTATACCGTTTTATGGCATCATGGGTTGTGTTTCTAGCCATATTCATAACATTTGCAATGTAACGTACACTGCGTCCATCATCGTAAAGGGCTACAGCTCGAGTCACATCTTCAGGTCGCATCTTGTTTTAAGACAAATGTTACAACCCCACTTAAACTCAGAAAATGTAAAAATAAAGAAATGACGAATGATAACGATAATGAAGCACAAAATGGTTGAGACAAAATTGTTATAGCTGAGACTCCGAAAGCAAAATTGGAATATTTGGTTGTAATGGCTTGTTTATAAAACAAAAAACAATCAACAATGTATACACGTCTCCATAACAACAGATGGCTACCATAATATTGTATGAGAAGATAATGTTTTGCAAAATACCAGCAAATATTAAAGTGTCCGGTTTTTTTGTCCCTGAGTGTATTACCGAATTTTAAAAGAATTCAGACATTTCGATAATTATAAAAAATTTAAAAAATTCAACATTAGAAAGTTCAAAATGATTTGACGATTTAAAAAAATTCAAAATTTTCAATAATTTCGAAAATATTCAAAATCTTTCAAAATTTAAAAAGTTTCTAATTTTTCACACTTTTTTAAAAGTATCGGAATTTGAAAAAAATACAAGAAAAATTTCAAAATTTAAAGAAATTTTGAAAAAAAAATTAAAATTTTCGAAGTTTTTCAAATTTCAAAAAAATTCAAAATTTTGGTCTTCAAAGTTTTTCAAAATCAAAATATATCAAATTTTTAAGAATTTAAATATTAACCAAAATTTAAAAATTTTCAGATTTAAAGAATTTTTCAATATTCTCTAAAATTTTTTAAATTCATAAAAATTCAAAATTTTCAAAATTCTTCAATGTTAAAAAAATACAAATTTTCAACCTTTTTCAATTATTTTCAAAACTCGCAAACATTTTGAAAATCTTCAAAAACTTTCAAAAACATTCAAAATTCAGAAAGAATTTGAAAATTGAAAAAAATTTCAAAATGTTTTAATAATTTTCAATATTAAAAAAATTTTCAAAATTTTTCAAAAATCAAATAAATTTGAAAATTTTCAAAACTGAAAAATTTTACAAATTTTCAAAAATTTCCAATCCAAAATCCAGCGATCTCAAATATATTTTGGCATTTTGATTAGAGAAGGGCTTACAATGTTTAACATTGTAAGCCCTTCTCTAATCACTACACAATACTGTTTTTGAGAGTACCTTCAACAATTACTTGTGATTTCCACATTTTACAAAATTCTCTTCATTAACACTGATTGAAATCAACGTATTCGCATGTAGTAGAGAACTTTTTGCAATGTAAAGAACAAAACCTACAATTTTCATCCGACTTTTATGAATTTTGAACTACGTTAACACGTCTACAATTCCCTCATCTGTACAAAACTTCGTTTTGAAATGATGTATTTCGAAATGAATCATATATCTACGTCACCAAAAAGACTCCTTGCGACAGCGTCTTGAAATTTGTTCGTTCATATTTCTGGGGCTCGGTCATTAATAATTGTAACTGACTTTTTATTCAAAAATGAGATCTGTCGTTAGGTCTATACGGTATCTTACATTTTGCGTTTACTAGTAATGATAATAATATAAGCTTTATATCCAGAACAATGATACATATTGCTTTTTCACAAAGAAGCATTCTTGCGCCCACAGAATGATTTAAATTACGTATTTGTGATCAGGGGTCTGCCCACATAATATTAAGAGATTTTATTAAATATAAATAGAAATGGAAGAAAGAGGAAGAGAAACAAATGTGTCCCAATAATTGAACTTAAATGTTTTCTCTAAATATTATTTTAATTGATTTTTATAAAGTAATGTGCATTAGAATATTGTACGTTTCGGAATTAAACTATTAACTTGTTATAAACATTTGGACCGACGTTGCTGCTTTGACGATTTACTAAAGTGTTGTGATACATTTAGGTTCTGTCAGTGTTGTCTGACCTCTTGGTTTTATAATTATCTGAAAATAACTTAAGTATATTTCCGTTAATATGTAATAAATTCAACGACACATTGTCATAAATTTGATGGAAGACAAATTAATGTTTTAAATTCTGAATGCAACAGTTCTGAGAGCAATACTGTAGTTCGCTTTAAAACATCTCAACAGATGGCAGGACTATACAGATTTTACTCTCCTGTTAGCGTACAAAGAATCAATACTACGGCAGATTACATCCCGAACTCTTGGATGTTGTTTTATATAAAATATATAAATTCCGATCATACGCCAGTTATACTAACCCTCAGTCAAAGAGAAGGACACACACAAGTATTTAAATAGCATAAGATCACTGATTGGCAAAATTATGAAATCATTTCCACAAGTATTCCCGTAATACCGGCATGAAAAAAAAAAGCGTATTCATTGATACTTTACAAGACGCCTTCAGAACAGCTACCCACTACTGGTGTCCTGTGCACATGAAGTATAAAAATCAAGAACTAGAACAACCCTTACATCGTAATAGAGCTCTGGGACACAGATGACAGGTATATAACTTTAAAGTAGTGAAAACGAATTTAATCGAATACAATAGGAAGTTAAAAATTAATTAATCAGCATCAGACAAGATTCGTTTGAAAAAAAAAAATAGAATGTATTCAACCAAACCCTAAACTATCAGACAAGATTCGTTTGAAGAAAAAATGAAATGTATTTAACCAGATCCCAAACTATCTAAATATAGGCTCGTTCTCACTGGGAAAAAATGTTATTCGGCAAATCATGCTGTAAAGCAGGGGTCGGGCGCTCATAGTGAAGGGGAACGCTCACTCCACTTTCTGTTCGTACACAACACTAAGAAGGGATCCGTCCCATGTCGTGTAGCTTGAGTTTAATGAAAATGTATATATATATCAAACCGAATTTTTTTCGTTACTAATTTAATGTTTACAAGCATGTTAAGTAAATTACTGTAATTTCTAATCCCCGATGTATTTCGAAATAAAGTACAAAATGCAAAATCTATGTGTTTCTTTCAATTTCCTTGTTTTTATCGTACTCAGTGAGATATAGTTTGGAGAAATAGAGATTTATATCACAATAGACTTAGGTAAGCAAACTGTTGTACTCGGTTACTTCAACTAAATATTATGTACCGATGCTTATGAATTAACGAATTGTAATGCAGAAAAAATTTCAGTTACTTTGGATACAGACTAAATAGATTTAAAGATTTTGTCCTTCGGAAGAAAAATGTCTAAAGAAGAAATTTTTTCCGATGAAATGCTTAATGTTTCCAAAACGTCTGTGTCCACGTCAGTTGCGCAGAAGTCTGCATCTATTTCTGCTTTGGAATCATTAGTTAAAAATCACTTGTTATAAATGTTATTTAAATTTCAGCACTAATATTTTCATAATGTTGTTTTCATTCTGTGTTTTGTGTAGTAATTATTTCACATTTTAAATTAATTTTTGAAGGAGTGAATAAAATAGTTCTTGTTTTATGGTACATTTTATACACTTTTGAGTTAAAGTAATTGTTTATTTTGCTTTGTGCGACTAAACCAACCCTCTTTATTTATAAGAGTGGAAAATCTATTTTTATGCATAGCGCAATATTGTAATTACCGTATTCGCTCACGTGACATTACAGTTTACGGTAACAGGGAACACGTTATGGTAGAATCTGTCTAATGTCATTTGCCGGAATACCTAAAGTACAATAGCGGGTTTTGATAAAAATACTTTTTGTACTTCCAACTATCAACGTATGCAATAAAGACAAGGAATAAGGAAGAAAAGCATACATTTCGCTCTTTGTAGTCAATTTCCCGTTTTATCTTGGATTAAGAACTACCCTAATATACTTAACATAAAATAAACTTACTCAGGCCTTACTTGGGCAAATTTCTTATTTATCGAGATTGCGAATGTGTGAATATCCAATTCTTATTGTGCCTGATTATTCACATCATTTTTATATTAAATATAATGTACGTAATGTGATAAGCTAAGACACGGTCGACTGTAAGAGAAGGTCAGAAAGAGAAACTTGGGAACATGTGGGTCAGGCATGAGCGCGCTCGACGTAGTTTATAAGATTTAAGTCTTGCTTTCGGAGATTGTCAATTTATGCTGAAATTCTCTTTTCGAGTTTAGGGATAAAATAAACCAAATATGCATTTCTGTAATAGTAGTCAGAAACAATATGAAAACCAAAAGATATGGAACGAAAATAACGAAATGATACATTTAGTCTACTGATAGCATCATTTTTTTTTTTACATAAATTGTAGGCGTTGATAATTTTAGCTTTAAAGCAGATACTATCGGCCTTTTGAACATATAAATTTATGCCTCTTTGAATGTATCTTGAAAATTACATAGCTCACTTTGGATTGATTACTTGGTGGAGAAAAATCCTGCAATCTGATATTTATTTTTGCATTTTGTTTCGAGAAGGTCTCACAGCGTCTACCACGTTAGGATCACTACACAAGACTGTTTTTGAGAGTACCTTCAACAACTACTTGTGATTTCCATATTTTACAAAATTATCTTCATTAACACTGATTGAAATCAACGTATTTCAATGGAGTAGACAATTTTTTGAATTGTAAAGACAAAATCCACAAATTTCATTCTAATTATATGAATTTTAAACTATTTAACAGTGTCTACAATTCCCACATCTGTACAAACGTTTGGTGCAAATGGGTATTAATTGTTTTAGAAATGATGTATTTAAAAATGAATCATATATCTACAACACAAGAAAGGCTCCTTGCGACTGTCTTCAAATTTGTTCGTTCATATTTGAAGGGCTTCGTCATAAAAAATTGTAACTGACATTTTATTCAAAATGAGATCTGTAGTGTAGGCCTATATGGTATCTTACATTTTGCGTGTACTAGTAATAATAACAATGATAATATAAGCTTTATATCCAGAACAAAGTTACATATTTTTTTACAAAAAATCATTCTTGCGGCGACAGGATGATGTAAATTACGTATTTGTGATCAGGGATCAGCCCACTTAATGATAAGATATTTCATTAAATAAAAATAGAAATTGAGTAAAGAGGAGGAGAAACAAATGTGTTCCAATAACTGAACTTAAATGTACCTATAAACAGCACCTTTTAATTGATTTTTATGAAGTAATGTACATTAGAATATTTTACGTTTCGGAATTAAACTATTAACTTGTTGTAAACATTTGGACCGATGTCACTGCTTTGACTACATACTAAAGTGTTGTGATACATTTAGGTTCTGTCAATGTTGTCTGAACTGTTTGATTTATAATTATCTGAAAATAAATTAAGTATATTTCGGTTTTTATGTAATAAATTTAATAACACTTTGTCATAAATTTGATGGAAGACAAATTAAAGTTTTAAATTCTGAATGCAACAGTTCTGAAAGCAATACTGTAGTTCGCTTTAAAACATCTCAACAGATGGCAGGAGTATACAGATTTTACTTTCCTGGTAGCTTACAATAAATCAATACTACGGCAGATTACATCCCGATGTCTTAGATGTTGTTTTGTATTAATTATTTAAATTCCCATCATACGCCAGTTATACTAACCTTCAGTCAAAGAGAAGCATACACACAAGTATATAAATAGCATAGATTACTGATTGGAAAATTTATGAAATCATCTTCACAAGTATTCCCGAAAAACCAGCATGAAAAATATTATATAGATATTCATATAAGCATATTCATTGATAATTTACAAGACGCCTTCAGAACAGCTACCCACTACTGGTGTCCTTTGCACATCCAGCACAAAAATCAAGAACTAGAACAACCCTTACAAGGTAAAACAGCTCTGGAACATAGATGACACGTATATAACTTGAAAGAAGTGAAAACGGCTTTAATCGGTTGCAATAGGTAGTTAAAAATATATTACTCAGCATGAGACAAGATTCGTTTGAAGAAAAAATAGAATGTATTCAACCAGATCCTAAACTATGAAAACATAGTCTCGTTCTCACTGGGATAAAATGTCAGGCGGCAAATCATGCTGTAAAGCAGGGGTCGGGCGCTCATATTGAAGGGGAACGCTCACTCCACTTTCTGTTCTTACACAACACTAAGAAGGGATCCGTCCCATGTCGTGTAGCTTGAGTGTAATGAAAAGGTATATACAAAACCTAATTTTGTTTCATTACTAATTTTGTGTTTAGAAGCTTGTTAAGTAAATTAGTGTAATTTCTAATCTCCGATGTAGTTCGAAATAAAGTGCAAAATGCGAAATGTATGTTTCTTTCATTTTCCTTGTTTTTATCATACTCAGTGAGGTATGGTTTGGAGAAATAGAGATTTATATGACAAGAGACTTAAGTAAGCCAACTGTAGTACGCGGTTAGTTCAACTAAATATTATGTACAGATGGCTACGAATTAACGAATTGTAATGCAGACAAAAATATCAGTCACGTGGGATACAGACTAAATAAATTTATAGAGTTTTTGTTCTTCGGAAGCAAAATGTCTAAAGAAGAAATTTTTTGCATCGAAATGCTTAATGTTACCAAAACGTCTGTGTCCACGCCGGTTGCGCAGAAGTCTGCATCTATTTCTGCTATGGCATCTTTAGTTTAATTTCAGTTTTTATAAATGTTATTTAAATTTCAACACTAATATTTTCATAATGTTGTGTTCATTCTGCGTTTTGTGTAGTAATTATTTTACATTTGAAATGAATTTTTGATTAGTGAATAAAATATCTTTTTGTGTATATAATAAATTTTATACACTTTTGAGTTATAGTAATTGTTTAGGTTGCTATGAGCGACTAAACCAGCCCTCTTTATTTATAAGAGTGGAAAACCTATTTTTATGCATAGCCCCAATATTGTAACTACCTTATTCGCTCTCGTGACATTACAGTTTACGGTAACAGGGAACACGTTATGGTACGAACTCTCTAATGTCATTTGCCGGAATTCGTAAAGTACAATAGCGGGATTTCTGATAAAAATTCTTTTTGTTCTTTCAACTATCAACGTATGCAATAAAGACAAAGGAATAAGGAAGAAAAGCATGTCAATTTGCCGTTTTATCTTGGATTAAAAATTACCCTAATATACTTAAAATGCTTATGAACAGAAAATAAACTTACTTAGGCCTTACTTGGGTGCATTTCGTATTTATCGTGATTGCGAATTTGTGCAATATCAAATGCTTATTGTGCATGATTACTCATATTATTTTTGTATTAAATTTAATATACGTAATGTGATAAGCTAAGACACGGTCGGCTGTAAGAGAAGGTCAGAAAGGAGAAACTTGGCAACATGTTGGTCAGGCATGAGCGTGCTCGACGTAGTGTGTAAGATTTAAGTCTTGCTTCCGGAGATTTTCAATTTATGCTAAGATTCTCTTAACGAGTTTAGGGATAAAATAAGCCAAATATGCATTTCTGTAATAGCAGTCAGAAACAATATGAAACAGCAGAAGATATGGAACGAAAATAACGAAATGATACATGTAGCCTACTGATAGCCCTATTTTTTATAGATATTGTAGACGTTGATAATTTTAGCTTTGAAGCAGTTACGTGCAGCCATCTGAACATATCACTTTATGCCTCTTTCAATGTATCCTCAAAAATACATAGCTCACTTTGTATTGATTACTTGGTAGAGAAAAAATCCAGCAATCTGATATTTACTTTGGCATTTTGATTCTTGAAGGGCTTACAGCGTTTACCAAGTTAGGATCACTACACAAGACTGTTTTTGAGAGTACCTTCAACAACTACTTGTGATTTTCACATTTTACAGAATTCTCTTCATTAACACTGATTGAAATCAACGTATTTGCATGCAGTAGACAACTTTTTGCAATGTAAAGAACAAAATCTACAATTTTCATCCGAAAATTATGAATTTTAAACTGCAGTAAAACGTCTACAAATCCCACTTCTGTACAAAAGTTTTTACAAATGGGCACTAATTGTTTTGAAATGATGTATTTAAAAATGAATCATATATCTTCGTCACCAAAGAGGCTCTTTGCGACAGTGTCTTCAAATTTGTTTGTTTATATTTGAGGGGCTCGTTCATAAAAAATTGTAACTGACATTTTATTCAGAAATGAGATCTGTAGTGTAGGTCTATATGGTATCTTACATTTTCGTTTACTAGTAATAATAATAATAATAATGATAATAATATGATCTTTATATCCAGAACAAAGATACATATTGCTTTTTTTTACAAAAAAAAAAACATTTTTGCGCCCACAGAAAAATTTAAATTACGTATTTGTGATCAGGGGTCAGCCCACATAATGTTAAGAGATTTTATTAAATGAAAATAGAAATTGAAGTAAGAGCACGAGAAACAAATGTGTCCCAATAATTGAACTTAAATGTTTTCGTTAAACAGCATCTGTTAATTGATTTTTATAAAGTAATGTGCATTAGCATATTGTACGTTTCGGAATTACACTGTTAACTTGTTATAAACATTTGGACCGAAGTTGCAGCTTTGACGATATAGTAATGTGTTGTGATACATTTAGGTTCTGTCAATGTTGTCTGACCTGTTGGTTTTATAATTATCTGAAAATAAATTAAGTATATTTCGGTTTTTATGTAATAAATTCAATAACACTTTGTCATAAATTTGATGGAAGACAAATTAATGTTTTAAATTCTGAATGCAACAGTTGTGAGTGCAATACTGTAGTTCGCTTTAAGACATCTCAACAGATGGCAGGAGTATACAGATTTTATTCTCCTTGTAGCTTACAAAGAATTAATACTACAGCAGATTACATCCCCATGGCTTAGGTTTTCTATAAAGTATTTAAATTTCGATCATACGCCAGTTATACTAACCCTCAGTCAAAGAGAAGCATACACACAAGTATTTAAATAGCATAAGATTACTGATTGGCAAAATTATGAAACAATTTTACCAAGTATTTTCGGAAACCCAACATGAAAAACAAAAAATGATACAGATATACTATAACCATTTTCACTGACACTTTACAACACGGTTTTAGAACAGCTACTCACTACCTGTATCCAGTACAAACATCAAGAACTAGAACAACCCTTTCACCGTAAAAGAGCTCTGAGACACAGATGACAGAAATATCAATTTAAAGAAGTTAAAACGAACCTAAATCGTATAGAAAAGGTAGTTAAAATTTATTAATCAGCATCAGATAAGATTCTTTTGAAAGAAAAATATTATTTAAACAATGAATTTCTTCTAAACTATGGAAAATCTGTCGTCTTCTCACTGGGAAAAAATGTTAGGCAGCAAATCATGCCCTAAAGCAGGGGTCGCGAGCTGATAATGAAGGGCACCGTCTTCAATCACACTCCACTTTCTGTTCGTACACAACATTAAAAAGGGAACCGTCCCAAATCGTGTTGCTTGAGGTTAAAGAAAATGTATTTAGATCAGCTAATTTTCGTTCGTTACTAATTTTATGTTTATAACTATGTTAAATATACTAGTGTAGTTTTTTAATCCCCTATGTAATTCGAAATAATATACAAAATACGAAATGTATTTATTTCTTCTATTTTCCTTGTTTCTATCGTATTGAGTGATAGATGGATTGGCTAAATAATAATTTATGTGACAAGAGACTTATGTAAGCCAACTGTTGTCCGCGGTTAGCTCAACTAAATATTATGTACACTTGGCTATGATTTAACGAATTGTAATGAAGACAATAAAATTACTCGAGTTGGATACAGAATAAATAAATTTAAAATTACAGTTCTTCGGATGAAAAATATGTAGATGAAAAGTTTTCTTCCGATGAAGTGCTTAATGTCACCAAATCATCTGTGTTCACGTTAGTTCCGCAGAAATCTACATCTATTTTTGCAATGGCCTCTTTATTTAAATTTCAGTTTTTATAGTAAAAGTTACTTTAATTTCACGACAATTATCTTCATAGTTTTGGTTTTATTGTGTGTTTTGTCTAGTAATATTTACATTTTAATGCATTTGTGAGTGTGAATAAAATATCGGCTGTGAAGGAGACAAATTTTACTCGCTCTATGACTAAAGTAATTGTTTAGGTTGCTATGAATAACTGAACAAGCCGTCTTTACTTATAAGAGTGTAAAAGTATTTTTATGGAAAGGCCCAGCACTGTAATCATCGTATTCGGACACGTGACGTTACAATTTACGGTAACAAGGAATACGTTATGGCAGAATCTCTCCAATGTTACGTACTCGTTTACGTAAATTGCAATAGCGGGGTTTGCCATAAAAATTCTTTTTGCACTTCCATCTATCACCGAATGCAAAAAAGTCGAGGAATAAGGAAGAAAGGCATACATTTCGTACTTTGTAGTCAATTTCGCATTTTATCGTGGATTAAAAACTATCCTAATATATTTAACATGCTTGTCAACATAAAATTACTTTCTTTCGAAGTATTTGGGCACAGTTCTGATTTATCGTGATTTCGAAAGTATACAATCTCAAATACTTATTGTGAATGTTTGTTCATGTCATACTTAAATATCATCTCATGTACATTATGTACATTATGTAACATGCTAAGACACGATCGACTGGGTCATGCATCAGCGCGTTCGTTGGAAACACGGAGGAACGGGATGTATGAGTTTTGAAGTCTTGCTTTCTAAGATATACAATTTATGCTGAATTCTTCTTTTCAAGTTTAGGAATGAAATCAGCCAAATATGGATTTCTATAATATTTCTCTGGAACAAATAGAATCAGCAGATTATATAGAATGAAAATGAATCGATATGGTGGATGTAGCCTATTGATAGCTACATTTAATGAACAAATTATAGATGCTGATAATTTTTGGTTTGAAACTGATAGGTCCAAAATTATGAAGATATCAATTTATGCCTCTTTCAAGGTATCTTCTAGGATATATAGCTCACTATGTATTGATTATTGGTAGGGGAAAGACCAACAATCATGATATTTATTTAGCCATTTTGATTCGAGAAGGGCTTACAGTGTTTACCAAGTTAGGATCACTACACAAGACTGTTTTTGAGAGTACCTTCAACAACTACTTGTGATTTCCAAATTTTACAAAATTCTCTTCATTAACACTGATTGAAATCAACGTATTTGCATGCAGTAGACAACTTTTTGCAATGAAGAACAAAATCTACAATTTACATCCGACATTTATGAACTTTGAACTACGTTAACGCGTTTACAATTCCACCATCTGTACAAAACTTTGTTTCGAAATGATGTATTTCAAAATGAATCATATATCTACGTCACCAAAAAGACTCCTTGCGACAGCGTCTTCAAATTTGTTCGTGTATATTTGAGGGGCTCGGTCATAAAAAATTGTAACCGACATTTTATTAAAAAATGAGATGTGGAATGTAGGCCTATATGGTATCTTACATTTTGCTTTTACTAGTAATAATAATAATAATGATAATAAATTAAGCTTTATATCCAGAACAAAGATACATATTGTTTAAAAAAACATTCTTGTGCCCACAGAATGGTTTAAATTACGTATTTGTGATCAGGGGTCTGCCCACATTATATTAAGTGATTTTAATAAATTAATAAATAAGAGTAAAAATTTAAGAAAGAGGAAGAGAAACAAATGTGTCCCAATAATTGAACTTAAATGTTCTCTCTAAACAGCATTTTTAATTGATTTTTATAAAGTAATGTGCATTAGAATATTGTACGTTTCGGAATTAAACTATTAACTTGTTATAAACATTTGGATCGAAGTTGCTGCTTTGACTATTTACTAAAGTGTTGTGGTATATTTAGGTTCTGTCAATGTTGTCTAATTATCTGATAATAAATTAAGTATATTTCGGTTTTTACGTAATAAATTCAATAACACTTTGTCATAAATTTGATGGACGACAAATTAATTTTTTAAATCCTGAATGCAACAGTTCTGAGGAGGAATTCTGTAGTTCGCTTTAAAACATCTAAACAGATGGCAGGAGTATACAGATTTTACTTTCCTGGTAGCTTACAAAAAATCAATAATTACTACGGCAGATTACATCCCTATGTCTTAGATGTTGTTTTATATAAATTATTTATATTCCGATCATACGCCAGTTATACTAACCCTCAGTCAAAGGGAAGCATACAGACAAGTATTTAAATAGCATAAGATTACTGATTGGCAAAATGATGAAATCATTTTCACAAGTATTCCCGGAAAACCAACATGAAAAATATTATATAGATATTCCTATAAGCATATTCATTGATACTTTACAAGACGCCTTCAGAACAGCTACCCACTACTGGTGTCCTGTGCACATCCAGTACAAAAATCAAGAACTAGAACAACCCTTACATCGTAAAAGAACTATGGGGCACAGATGACACGTATATAATTTTAATGAAGTGAAAACGGATTTAATCGTATACAATAGGAATTTAAAAATTTATTAATCAGCATCAGACAAGATTGGTTTGGTGAAAAAATAGAGTGTATTCAACCAGATCCTAAACTATGAAAATATAGTCTCGTTCTCATTGGGAAAAAATGTTATTCGGCAAATCATGCTGTAAAGCAGGGGTCGGGCGCTCATAGTGAAGGGGAACGCTCACTCCACTTTCTGTTCGTACACAACACTAAGAAGGGATCCGTCCCATGTCGTGTAGCTTCAGTTCAATGAAAATGTATGTATAATCTAATTTTCTTTCGTTACTAACTTTATGTTTAAAAGCGTGTTAAGTAATTTAGCGTAGTTTTTATTATCCGATGTATTTCGAAGTAAAGTACAAAATGAAAAATGTATTTGTTTCTTTCATTTTCCTTGTTTTTATCCTACTCAGTGAGGTATGGTTTGGAGAAATAGAGATTTATATCACAAGAGACTTAAGTAAGCCAACTATTGTACGTGGTTAGTTCAACTAAATATTATGTGCAGATGGCTATGATTTAACGAATTGTAATGCAGACAAGAATATCAGTCACGTTGAATACAAACTAAATAAATTTAAAGATGTTTTTCGAAAGCAAAATGTCTAAAGAAGAATTTTTTTTCCGATGAAATGCTTAATGTTACCAAAACGTCTGTGTCCACGTCAGTTGCGCAGAATTCTGCATCTATTTCTGCTATGGCATCTTTAGTTTAATTTCAGTTTTTATAAATGTTATTTAAGTTTCAGCACTAATAATTTCGTAATGTTGTTTTCGTTCTGTGTTTTGTCTAGTAATTGTTTCATATTTTTAATGAATTTTTGGAAGAGTGAATAAAATAGCTTTTGTGTGTATGGTACATTTTATACACTTTTGAGTAAAAGTCATCTATGAGCCTTGTCGTCAGCATCTTGGAGCACAATACCACATCACAAATTGGACAGTTTTTGGGCTCATGTTCTGTGCCCGTGGTACGATCCCACGTGAAACTTTAAATCAACTTAACCAATATAAAATTTCTGATGCAACGATTGATGCCATAGGATCTCACGTGTTATAATCATTCTTAGCTATAATTAGTAACCATTTGTACCCAAAAAAATTTTTATTGTAAATGATTACATATGTTTTCTTATCTTATTGTTTTTTTACTTTCCAAGTGTCACAAAATTGTTTTGTTTACTTATTATTCTTTATGAATTGATTAGTAGGCCTATCTATCGAACCCTTATTTAGGGCGGCTTTTGTTTATACAAATTATCTCTCTTTAGGTTGCTATGGGAAACTAAACCAGCCCTCTTTATTTATAAGAGTTGAAAACGTATTTTATATGCATATGCCCAATTTTGCAATTACTGTATTCGCTCTCGTGACATTACAGTTTACGGTAACAGGGATCACGTTATGGCAGAAATTCTCTAATGTCATTTGCCGTGATACCTAAAGTACAAAAGCGGGATTTGTGATAAAAATACTTTTTGTACTTCCATCTATCAACGTATGCAATAAAGACAAGGAATAACGAAGAGAAGCATACATTTCGCACTTTGTAGTCAATGTCCCGTTTTATCATGGATTAAAATCTACCCTAATATACTTAACATGCTTACGACCATAAAATAAACTTACTTCGGCCGTACTTGGGCACATTTCGTATTTATCGTGATTGCGAATGTGTGCAATCTCAAATGCTTATTGTGCATAATTATTCATATCATTTTTATATTACATTTAATGTTCGTAATGTGATAAGCTATGACACGGTCGACTGTAAGAGAAGGTCAGAAAGGAGAAACTTGGCAACATGTGGGTCAGGCATGAGCGCGCTCGGCGTAGTGTATATGATTTAAGTCTTGCCTTCGGAGATTTTCAATTTATGCTGAGATTCTCTTTTCGAGTTTAGGGATAAAATAAGCCAAATATGCATTTCTGTAATAGTAGTCAGAAACAATATGAAACAGCAGAAGATATGGAACGAAAATAGCGAAATGATACATGTAGCCTACTGATAGCCCCATTTTTTATAGATATTATAGACGTTAATAATTTCAGCTTTTAAGCAGATATGTCCAGCCTTCTGAACATATCACTTTATGCCTCTTTCAGTGTATCCTGAAAAATACATAGCGCACTTTGTATTGATTACTTGGTGGAGAAAAAATCCAGCAATCTGATATTTATTTTGGCATTTTGATTCGAGAAGGACTTACAGCGTTTACCAAGTTTTGATCACTACACAAGACTGTTTTTGAGAGTACCTTCAACAACTACTTGTGATTTCCACATTTTACAAAATTCTCTTCATTAACACTGATTGAAATCAACGTATTTGCATGCAGTACACAACTTTTAGCTATGTAAAGAACAAAATCTACAAATTTCATCCGAAATGTATTAATTTTAACTTCCTTTACAGGTCTACAATTCTCTCATCTGTACAAAACTTTGTTTTGAAATGATGTATTTCAAAATGATTCATATCTACGTCTCCAAAAAGGCTGCTTGCGACAATGTTTTCAAATTTGTTCGTTCATATTTGAGCGGCACTTTCATAAAAAAAATTGTGTTTTTTTATTCATAAATGATATCTGTACTGTAGGCCTATATGGTACCTTACGTTTTGCGTTTATTTGTAATAATAATAATAACGATAATAATATACGCTCTATATCCAGAGCAAAGATAGATATTACTTTTTTACAAAAAAGCATTCTTTCGGCCCACAGAATGATTTAAATTACGTATCTGTGATCAGGGGTCAGCCCACATAATGCTAAGAGATTTGATTGAATAAAAATAGAAATTGAAGGAAGACGAAGAGAAACAAATGTGTCCCAATAATTGAAATTAAATGTTTTCTCTAAACGTCATATTTAATTGATTTTTATAAACGAATGTGCATTAGAATATTGTACATTTCGGAATTAAAATATTTACCTGTTATAAACATTTGGACCGAAGTTGCTGCTTTGACTATATGCTAAAGTGTTGTGATACATTTAGGTTCTGTCAATGTTGTGTGACCTGTTGGTTTTATAATTATCTGAAAATAAAAAGTTTATTTCGGTTTTTATGAAATAAATTCAATAACACTTTGTCATAAATTTGATGGAAGACAAATTAATGTTTTAAATTCTGAATGCAACAGTTCTTAGAGCAATACTGTAATTTGCTTTAAAACATCTCAACAGATGGCAGGAGTATACAGATTTTAATTTCCTGGTAACTTACAAAGAATCAATACTACGGCAGATTACATCCTGAAGTCTTAGATGTTGTTTTATATAAATTATTTAAATTCCGATCATACGCCAGTTATACTAACCCTCAGTCAAAGAGAAGCATACACACAAGTGTTTAAATAGCATAAGATTACTGATTGGCAAAATTATGGAACAATTTTATCAAGTATTTTCGGAAACGCAAACTTGAAAAACGAAAAATGATACAGATATAGCCTACTATAAAGCATTTTCTCCGACACTTTACAATACCATTTAAGAACGGCTACTCACTATCGGTATCCAGTACAAAAATCTAGAAGTAGAACAACCCTTTCACCGTAAAGGACCTTTGAGACACAGATGACAGAAATATCAATTTAAAGAAGTTAAAACGAAACTAAATCGTATAAAAAAGGTAGTTAAAATTTATTATTAAGCATCAGATCAGATACTTTTGGAGCAAAAATACTATTTAAACAATGAATTTCTTCTAAACTATGGAAAATCTGTCGTCTTCTCACAGGGAAAAAATCTGAACGAGCCGTCTTTATTTATGAAAGTGGAAAAGGTATTTTTGTGGAAAGGCCCAGTACTGTAATTATCGTATTCGGACACGTGACATTACAGTTTGCAAAACGGGAACAAAGAATCACGTTCTATGGCTGAAACTCTCTAGTGTTACGTGCCCAAATACGTTTTTATAGTTAAAGTACAATAGCGGGGTTTTGTCAGAAAAATACATTTTTGCACATCGACCTATCACCGAATGCAAAAAGAAGGAATAAGGAAGAAAGACATACATTTCGTACTTTGTAGTCAATTTCGCATTTTATCGTGGATTAAAAAAAAACCTAATATATTTAACATGGAAATTCTTGTCAACATAAAATTACTTTTTTCGCAATATTTGGGCACAGTTCTGATTTATCGTGATTTCGAAAGTACACAATTTGAAATACTTATTGTAAATGTTTATTCATATCATACTTAAATATCATCTCATGCATAATGTAACATGCTAAGACACGATCGACTGTAAGAGATCAGAAGGGGAAACTTGGCAACATGTGGGTCATGCATGAGCGCGTTCGTAAGAATATTCACGGGGACGGGATGTATGAGTTTTGAAGTCTTGCTTTCTAAGATATACAATTTATGCTGAGTTCTTCCTTTCAAGTTTAGGAATGAAATCAGACAAATATGGATTTCTATAATATTTCTCTGAAACAAATAGAATCAGCAGATTATATAGAATGAAAATGGAGCAAAATGGTAGATGTATCCTACTGATAGCTCCATTTGTTAGAAAAAATTCTAGACGCTGATAATTTTTGGTTTGAAAGTGATACGTCCAAAATTGTTATGATATCAATTTATGCCTCTTTCAAGGTATCTTCAAGGATATATAGCTCACTATGTATTGATTACCTGGTAGGAAAAAAACCAACAATCATGATATTTATTTTGGCATTTTGATTCCAGAAGGAATTACATCGTTTACCAAGATAGAATCACGACACAAGACTCGACGTAGTGTATAAGATTTCGGAGATTTTCAATTTATGCTGAGATTGTCTTTTCGAGTTTCGGGCTAAATAAGCTAAATTTGCATTTCTGTAATAGTAGTCAGAAACAATATGAAACAGCAGAAGATATGGAACGAAAATAACGAAATGATACATGTAGCCTACTGATAGCCCCATTTTTTATATAAATTGTAGACGTTGATAATTTTAGCTTTGAAGCAGATACGTCCAGCCTTCTGAACATATCACTTTATGTCTCTTTCAATGTATCCTCAAAGTTACATAGCTCACTTTGTATGGATTACTTGGTAGAGAAAAAATCCAGCAATCTGATATTTATTTTGGCATTTTGATTCGAGAAGGTCTTACAGCGTTTACCAAGTTAGGATCACTACACAAGACTGTTTTTGAGAGTACCTTCAACAACTACTTGTGATTTCCACTTTTACAAATTCTCTTCATTAACACTGATTGAAATCAACGTATTTGCATGCAGTAGACAACTTTTTGAAATGTGAAAAAAACCAAATATACAATTTTCATCCGAGATTTATGAAATTTAAACTATGTTAGCACATCTGGAATTTCCAGATCTGTAGAAAAGTTTGATGCAAATGGGCACTAATTCTTTTAGAAATGATGTATTTAAAAATGAATCATATATCTACGTCACCAAAAAGGCTTCTTGCGAATGTGTCGTCATATTTGTTCGTTCATATTTGAAGGGGTCGGTAATAAAAAATTGTAATTGATATTTTATTCAAAAATGAGATCTGTAGTGTATGCCTTTATGGTATGTTACATTTTGAATGTAGTGGTAATAATAATCATGATACTAATAAACGCTTTATATGCAGAGCAAAGATACATATTGGTTTTTTGCAAAAAAGATTCTTGCGCCCACGGAATGATTTAAATTACGTATTTGTGATCAGGGGTCAGACCACATAATGTTAAGAGATTTTATTAAATAAAAGTAGAAATTGAAGAAAGAGGAAGAGAAGCAAATGTGTCCCAATAATTGAACTTAAACGTTTCCTCTAAACAACATCTTTTAATTGATTTTTATAAAGTGATGTGCATTAGAATATTGTACGTTTCGGATCTAAACTATTAACTTGTTATAAACATTTGGACCGAAGTTGCTGCTATGACTATTTACTAAAGTGTTGTGATTCATTAAGGTTCTGCCAATGGTGTCTGACCTGTTGGTTTGTAATTATTTGGAAATAAATTAAGTATATTTCAGTTTTTATGTAATAAATTCAATAACACTTTGTCATAAGTTTGAAGGAAGACAAATTAATATTTTAAATTCTAAATGTAACAGTTCTGAGAGCCATACTGTAGTTCGCTTTAAAACATCTCAACAGATGGCAGAATTATACAGATTTTACTTTCTTGGGAGCTTACAAAAATCAATACTACGGCCGATTACATCCCGATGTCTGAGATGTTGTTTTATATCAATTATTTAAATTCCGATCATACGCCAGTTATACTAACCCTCAGTCAAAGAGAAGCATTGGACACAAGTATTTAAAAAGCATGAGATTACTGATTGGCAAAATTGTAAAATCATTTTCACTAGTATTCCCGGGAACCGACCATGAAAAAAATTATATGGATATTCCTATTTGAATATTTATTGATACTTTACAGAACGCCTTCAGAACAGCTACCCACTACTGGTGTCCTGTGCACATCCAGTACAAAAATCAAGAACTGGAACAACTCTTACATTGTAAAAGAGCTCTGGGACACAGATGACACGTATATAAATTTAAAGAAGTGAAAACGGATTTTATCGTATACGAGTACAATAGGACGTTAAAAATGTATTAATCAGTATCGGACTAGATTCGTTTGAAGAAAAAATTGCATGTATTCAACCAGATCCTAAACTATGAAAATATAGTCTCATTCTCACTGGGATAAAATGTTAGGCGGCAAATCATGCTGTAAAGCAGGGTCGGTCGCTCATATTGCAGGGGAACGCTCACTGCACTTTCTGTTCGTACACAACACTAAGAAGGGATCTGTCCCATGTCGGTAGCTTGAGTTTAATTAAAAAAATATATATAGGCTAATTTTCTTTCGTTACTAATTTTATGTTTAGAAGAATGTTAAGTAAATTAGTGTAGTTTTTAATCCCCGATGTAATTCGAAATAAGGTGCAAAATGCGATATGTGTGTGTTTCTTTCATTTTCCTTGTTTTTATCGTACTCACTGAGATATGGTTTGGAAAAACAGAAATTTATATCACAAGAGACTTAAGTAAGCCAACTGTTGTACGCGGTTTGTTCAACTAAATATTATGTACAAACGGCTATGATTTAACGAATTGTAATGCAGACAACAATATCAGTCTCGTTGGGTGCAGACTAAATAAATTTAAAGATTTTGTTCTTCGAAAACAAAATGTCTAAAGAAGAAATTTTTCCAATGAAATACTTAATGTTACCAAAACGTCTGTGTCACGTCAGTTACGCAGAAGTCTGCATCTGTTTCTGCTATGGCATGTTTTGTTTGATTTCAGTTTTTATAACTTTTATTTAAATTTCAGCACTAATATTTACATAATATTATTTTCTTTCTGTCTTTTGTCTAGTAATTGTTTCACATTTTAAATGAACTTTTGGAGGAGTCTATAAAATAGGTTTTGTGTGTATGGTAAATTTTATACATTTGAGTTATAGTAATTGTTTAGGTTGCTATGAGCGACTAAACCAGCCCTCTTTATTTATAAGAGTTGAAAACCTATTTTTATGCATAGGCCCAATATTGTAATTACCGTATTCGCTCACGTGACATTACAGTTTACGGTAACAGGGAACACGTTTGGTGCAAATGGGCACTAATTGTTTTGAAATGATGTATTTAAAAATGAATCATACATCTACGTCACCAAAGCCTCCTTCCGTCAGTGTCTTCAAATTTGTTCGTTCATATTTGAGGGGCTCGGTGATGAAAAATTGTAAATGACATTTTATTCAAAAATGAGATCTGTAGTGTAGGCATGTATGGTATCTTACATTTTGCGTTTCCTTGTAATCATGATAATAATTAAGCACTATTCCAGAACAAATATTATTTATTTTACAAAAAGCATTCTTGTGCCAACACAATGATTTAAATGACGTATTTGCGATCAGGGTCTGCCCACATAATATTAAGAGATTTTAATAAATAAAGTAGAATTTGAAGAAAGAGGAAGAGAAGCAAATATGTCCCAATAATTGAAATTAAAATGTTTTCTCTAAACAGCATCTTTTAATTGATTGTTATGAAGTAATGTGCATTAGAATATTGTACGTTTTGGAATTAAACTATTAACTTGTTATAAAAATTTGCTTTGAAGATATACTCATGTGTTGAAATACATTTAGGTTCTGTTAATGTTGTCTGACCTGTTGGTCTTATAATTATCTGAAAATAAGTTAAGTATATTTCGGTTTTTATGGAATAAATTCAATAACATTTTTTTATAAATTTGATGGAAGGCAAATTAATGTTTTCAATTCTAGATGCAACACTTGTGAGAGCAATACTGTAGTTCACTTTAAAACATCTCAACAGATGGCAGGAGTATACAGATTTAACTTTCCTGGTAGGTTACAAAATATCAATACTACGGCAGATTACATCCCGATGTCTTAGATGTTGTTTTATACAAATTATTTAAATTCCGTTTAAACGCCAGTTATACTAACCCTCAGTCAAAGAGAAGCATACACACAAGTATTTAAATAGCATAAGATTACTGATTGGCAAATTTATGAAATCATTTTCACATGTATTCCCGGAAAACCAACATAAAAAAATTATATAGATATTCATATAAGCATATTCATTGATATTTACAAGACGCCTTCAGAACAGCTACACACTATAGGTGTCCTGTGCACATCCAGTACAAAAATCAAGAACTAGAACAACCTTTACATGTTAAAAGAGCTCTGGGACATAGATGACACGTATAAATTTAAAGAATTGAAAACGGATTTAATCGTATACAATAATAAGTTAAAAATTTATTAATCAGCATCAGACAAGATTCGTTTGAAGAAAAACTACAATGTATTCAACCGTATCCTAAACTATGAAAATGTAGTCTCGTTCTGACTTTGAAAAAATGTTAGGCGGCAAATCATGCTGTAAAGCAGGGGTCGGGCGCTCATAGTGAAGGGGAACGCTCACTCCACTTTCTGTTCGTACACAACACTAAGAAGGAATCCGTCCCATGTCGTGTAGCTTGAGTTTAATTAAAAAAATATATATAGCCTAATTTTCTTTCGTTACTAATTTTATGTTTAGAAGCATGTTAAGTAAATTAGTGCAGTTTTCAATCCCCGATGTAATTCGAATTAAAGTACAAAATGCGAAATGTATGTGTTTCTTTCATTTTCCTTGTTTTTATCGTACTCAGTGAGATATGGTTTGGAGAAATAGAGATTTATATCACAACAGACTTAAGTAAGCCAACTGTTGTACGCGGTTAGTTCAACTAAATATTATGTACAGATGGCTATGATTTAACGAATTGTAATGCAGACAACAATATCAGTTACGTTGGATACAGACTAAATAAATTTAAAGATTTTGCTCTTCGAAAGGAAAATGACTAAAGAAGAAATTTTTTCGATGAAATGCTTAATGTTTCCAAAACGTCTGTGTCCACGTCAGTTGCGCAGAAGTCTGCATCTATCTCTGCTATGGCATCTTTAGTTTAATTTCAGTTTTTATAAATGTAATTTAAATTTCAGCACTAATATTTTCATAATGTTGTTTTCATTCCGTGTGTTGCCAAGTGATTGTTTCACATTTTAAAGGATTTTTTGGAGGAGTGGATAAAATATCTTTTGTGTATATGGTAACTTTTATACACTTTTGAGTTAAAGTTATTGTTTAGGTTGCTATGAGTGACTAAACCAGCCCTCTTTATTTATAAGAGTGGAAAACCTAATTTTATGCATAGGCCCAATATCGTAATTACCGTATCCGGTCACGTGACTTTACAGTTTACGATAACAGGGAACACGTTTAGCAGAAATTCTCAAATGTCATTTGCCGGAATACGTAAAGTACAATAGCGGAGTTTGTGATAAAAATACTTTTTGTACTCTCATCTATCAACGTATGCAATAAAGACAAGGAATAAGGAAGATAATTCAACATTAAAAAATTCAAAAGGATCTTACAATTTTCAAACAATTCAAAATTTTCAATAATTTTGAATATAAAAAAAATTTTAAATCTTTCAAAATTGAAAAATGAAAAATTTTCTAAATTTTCCAATATATTTCAAAATGCCAAATATCAAAATCTTCTAAAATTTTCATAATTTTGAGAAATTAAAAAAATATAAAAAAATTTAAATATATAAGAATATTTTCAAAATTAAAATTTTCAAAAATTTTTCAAAATTCCAAAAAGATATTTTCAAAAAATTAGAAAATTGCTTGATTTTCAAAAATTTTCATATATCCCGAAAAATATCAAAATTTTAAATAAGTACAAAAATGTTCAAATATTTTCAAAAAATTAAAAAAAAAATGATTTTCATAAGTTTTAAAAAAGTCCAAAAATTTTGAAAAGTGCTAAAAATTCAATTATATGAAAATTTTCAATATTCAAAAAAATTTAAATATTTACAAAAATTTTCCAAAATTCAAAAAATTCAAAATTTTCAGAACTTACGAAAATTAGAAAGAACCGAATTTTTAAAATATTTTCATAATTTTCTAAAATTTTTGGAATACATAAGAATCCAAAATTTTAAAAATTTTCCCTTATAAGTACAAATTTTCAACATTTTCAAAAATTATAAAAAACATTCAAAATTCACAAAGAATTTGAAAATTGAAAAAAAAAAATAAAACATTTTCGAAAGTTTGAAAAATTACAAAAAATTTCAAAATTAAAAAAAAATTGCAAAAATTTTCACAATTTTCAAAAATTTTCAAACATTGCCAAATTTACAAAAATTTTGAAAAATTTCAGAAATTTTGATAATTGTAGAAAATTAAAAAAATTTAACACTAAAGTATTGAAAATGATTGGACGATTTAAAAAACATTCAAAATTTTCATTAATTTTGAAAAATTTCAAAATGTTTCAAAATTGAAAAATTTTGTAAAATTTTCCAAATTTAAAAAATTTGGGGGTTCAAAATAAATTTCAAAATCAAAAAACTTTCAAAATTCAAAACAAATTTTCAAATATTTGAAATTGTTAAAATTTTCTAACATTTGCATTAAAACTCTTAAAACTTTCATAATTTTCAAAATTTTTCAAAATTCCAAAAGTTTAAAAAGAACTTCCATATTTTAAAGATTTGAAAATTTTCAAGCTTTCAAATTAAAAAAATTAAAAATTTTGTTTTCAAATTTTTTTCATAATTCAAGAAATATCGAAATTTTTAAAATTTTAAATATTAACCAAAATTAAAAAAATTCCAGATTTTAAAAATTTTTAATTTTT
>JAJSOF020000019.1:129171931-129195061 GCA_025594305.2 Periplaneta americana | reverse complement strand
ATTTGTGACCAGGATCAGCCCACATAATGTTAAGGAATTTTATTAAATAAAAGTAGAAATTGAAAAAGAGGAATAGAAACAAATGTGTCCCAATAATTGAACTTAAATGTTTTCTCTAAACAGCATTTTTAATTGATTTTTATAAAGTAATGTGCATTAGAATATTGTACGTTGCGGAATTAAACTATTAACTTGTTATAAACATTTGGACCGAAGTTGCTGCTTTGATGATAAACTAAAGTGTTGTGATACATTTAGTTCTTCATTGTTGTCTGACCTGTTGGATTTATAATTATCTGAAATTATATTAAGTATATTTTGGTTTTTATGTAATAAATTCAATAACACTTTGTCATAAATTTCATGGAAGGCAAATTAATGTTTTAAATTCTGAATGCAACAGTTCTGACAGCAATACTGTAGTTCACTTTAAAACTTGTCAACAGATGGCAGGAGTATACAGATTTTACTTTCCTGGTAGCTTACAAAAAATCAATACTACGGCAGATTACATCCCGATATCTTGGATGTTGTTTTATATAAATTATTTAAATTCCGATCATACGCCAGTTATACTAACCCTCAGTCAAAGAGAAGCATACACACAAGCATTTACTGATTGGCAAATTATGAAATTATTTTCAAAAGTATTCCCGGAAAACCAACATTAAAAAAATTATTCTCTTTTCGTGTTTAGGGATAAAATAAGCCAAATATGGATTTCTATAATAGTAGTCAGAAAGGATATGAAAGAGCAAAAGATACGGAACGGAAATAACGAAATGATACATGTAGACTACTGATAGCCCCATTTTTTTTTTTTTTTAGAAATTGTAGACTTTGATAATTTTAGCTTTGAAGCAGATACTTCCAGCCTTCTGAACATATCACTTTATACCTCTTTCAATGTATCCTCAAAATACATAGCTCACTTTGTAGTGATTACTTGGTAGAGAAAATCCAGCAATCTGATATTTATTTTGGCATTTTGATTCGAGAAGGTCTTACAGCGTTTACCAAGTTAGGATCACTACACAAAACAGTTTTTGAGGGTGCCTTCAACAAGTACTTGTTATTTCCACATTTTACAGAATTCTCTTCATTAACGCTGATTGAAATCAACGTATTTGCATCCAGTAGACAATGTTTTGCAATGGAAATAACAAAATCTACCATATTCATCCGAGATTTATGAATTTTAAACTACGTTAACACGTCTACAATTTCCACATCTGTACAAAAGTTTGGTGCAAATGGGCACTAATTGTTTTGAAGTGATGTATTTAAAAATGAATCATATATCTACGTCACCAAAAAGGCTCCTTGCGACAGTGTCTTCAAATTTGTTCGTTCATATTTGAGGGGCTCGGTCATAAAAAATTGTAACTGACATTTTATTCAAAAATGAGATCTGTAGTGTAGGCCTATATGGTATCTTACATTTTGCGTTTACTAGTAATAATAATAATGATAATAATATAAGCTTTATATCCGGAACAAAGATACATAGTTTTTTTTTTTTTTTAGAAAAAAGCATTCTTGCGCCCACATAATGATTTAAATACTGTATTTGTGATCAGGGGTCAGCCCACATAATATTAAGAGATTTTGCTAAATAAAAATTGAAATTGAAGACAGAGGAAGAGAAACAAATGTGTCCCAATAATTGAACTTAAATGTTTTCTCTAAACAGCATTTTTAATTGATTTTTATAAAGTAATGTGCATTAGAATATTGTACGTTTCGGAATTAAACTATTAAATTGTTATAAACATTTGGACCGAAGTTGCTGCTTTGACGATTTACTCAAGAGTTATGATACATTTAGGATCTGTCAATGTTGTCTGACCTGTTGGTTTTATAATTATCTGAAAATAAATTAAGTATATTTCGGTTTTTATCTAATAAATTCAATAACGCTTTGTCATAAATTTGATGGAGGACAAATTAATGTTTTAAATTCTGAATGCAACAGTTGTGAGAGCAATACTGTAGTTCGCTTGAAAACATCTCAACAGATGGCAGGAGTATACAGATTTTACTCTCCTGGTTGCTTACAAAAATCAGTACTACGGCAGATTACACCCCGATGTCTTAGATGTTGTTTTATATAAATTATTTAAATTCCGATCATACGTCAGTTATTCTAACCCTCAGTCAAAGAGAAGCATACACACAAGTATTTAAATAGCATACGGTTACTGATTGGCAAAATTATGAAATCATTTTCACAAGTATTCTCGGAAGACCAACATGAAAAATATTATTATAAAGATATTCCTAGAGGCATATTCATTGATACTTTACAAGACAACTTCAGAACAGCCACCCACTACTGGTGTCCTGTGCACATCCAGTACAAAAATCAAGAACTAGAGCAACCCTTACATAGTAAAAGAGCTCTGGGACACAGAGCTTTAAAGAAGTAAAAACAGATATAATCGTATACAATAGGAAGTTAAAAATGTATTAATCAGCATCGGACAATATTCGTTTGAAGAAAAATACACTGTATTCAACCAGATCGTAAACTATGGAAATGTAGTCTCGTTCTCACTGGGATAAAATGTTAGGAGGCAAATCATGCTGTAAAGCAGGGGTCGGGCGCTCATAGTGAAGGGGAACGCTCACTCCACTTTCTGTTCGTACACAACACTAAGAAGGGATCCGTCCCATGTCGTGTAGCTTGAGTTCAATGAACATGTATATATAAGCTAATTTTTTTCGTTACTAATTTTATGTTTAGAAGCATGTTAAGTAAATTAGTGTAGTTTTCAATCCCCGATGCACTTCGAAATAAAGTACAAAATGCGAAATGTATGTGTTTCTTTCATTTTCCTTGTTTTTATCGTACTCAGTGAGGTATGGTTTGAAGAAATAGAGATTTATATCACAAGAGACTTAAGTAAGCCAACTGTTGTACGCGGTAAGTTCAACTAAATATTATGTACAGATGGCTATGATTTAACGAATTGTAATGCAGACAACAATATCAGTCACGTTGGATGGAGACTAAATAAATAAAAGGTTTTGTTCTTCGAAAGCAAAATCTCTAAAGAAGAAATTTTTCCGATGAAATACTCAATGTTTCCAAAACGTCTGTGTCTACATCTGTTACGCAGATGTGTGCATCCATTTCTGTTATGGAATCTTTAGTTTAATTTCGGTTTTATAAATGTTATTTAAATTTCAGCACTAATATTTTCATAATGTTGTTTTCATTGTGTGTTTGTCTAGTAATTGTTTGAGATTTTAAATTAATCTTCGGAAGAGTGAGTAAAATAGGTTCTGTGTATATGGTAAATTTTATACAATTTTGGGTTAAAGTAATTGTTTAAGTTGCTATGAGCGACTAAACGAGCCCTCTTTATTTATAAGTTTGGAAAACCTATTTTTATGCATAAGCCCAATATTGTAATTACCGTATTCGCTCACGTGATATTACAGTTTACGGTAATAGGGAACACGTTTTGTCAGAAAGTCTGTAATGTTATTTGCCGGATTACGTAAAGTACAATAGCCGGGTTTGTTATAGAAATACTTTTTGTACTTCCACCTATCAACGTATACAATAAAGACAAGGAGTAAGGAAGAAAAGAATACATGTCGTACTTTGTAGTCAATCTTCGGTTTTATCGTGGATTAAAAACTTCCCTAATATACTTAATATGCTTATGAACATAAAATAAACTTACTTAGGCCGTACTTCGGCACATTTCGTATTTATCGTGATTGCGAATGTGTGCAATCTCAAATGTTTATTGTGCATGATTATTCATATCATTTTTACATTACATTTAATGTTCGTAATGTGGTAAGGCATGACACGTTCGACTGTAAGAGAAGGTCAGAAGGGACAAAATTGGCAACATGTGGGTCAGGAATGAGCGCGCTCGGCGTAGTGTATAAGATTTAAGTCTTGCTTTCTGAGATTTTCAATTTATGCTGAGATTCTCTTTTCGTGTTTTGGGATAAATTAAGCCAAATATGCATTTCTGTAATATTAGTCAGAAATAATATGAAACAGCAGAAGATATGGAACGAAAATAACGAAATGATACATGTAGCCTACTGATAGCCCCATTTTTTATAGAAATTGTAGACGTTGATAATTTTAGCTTTGAAGCAGATACGTCCGGCCTTCTGAACATATCACTTTATGTCTCTTTGAATGTATCCTCAAACATACATAGCTCACTTTGTATTGATAACTTGGTAGAGAAAAAATCCAGCAATCTGATATTTATTTTGGCATTTTGATTCGAGAAGGGCTTACAGCGTTTACCAAGTTAGGATCACTACACAAGACTGTTTTTGAGAGTAACTTCAACAACTACTTGTGATTTCCACATTTTACAAAATTCTCTTCATTATCACTGATTGAAATCAACGTATTTGCATGCAGTAGACAACGTTTTGCAATGTAAAGAACAAAACCTACAATTTTCATCCGACATTTATGAATCTTGAACTACCTTAACACGTCTAGAATTCCCTCATCTGTACAAAACTTTGTTTTGAAATGATGTATTTCAAAATGAATCATTTATCTACGTCTCCAAAAAGACGCCTTGCGACAGCGTCTTCAAATTTGTTCCTTCATATTTGAGGGGCTCGGTCATAAAAAATTGTAACTGACATTTTATTAAGAAATGAGATCTGTTGTGTAGGCCTGTATGGTATCATATATTTTGCGTTTACTAGTAATGATAATAAATTAACCTTTATATCCGGAACAAAGATACATATTGGTTTTTTTACAAAAAAGTATTCTTGCGCCCACAGAATGATTTAAATTACGTATTTGTGATCAGGGGTCAGCCCACATAATATTAAGAGATCTTGTTACATAAAAATAGAAATTGAAGAAAGAGGAAGAGAAACAAATGTTTCCCAATAACTTAACTTAAATGTTTCCTCTAAACATCATTTTTAATTGAATTTTATAAGGTAATGTACATCAGAATATTGTACGTTTCGGAATTAAACTATTAATAATAATAATAATAATAATAATAATAATAATAATTATTATTATTATTATTAACTTCTTATAATCATTTGGACCAAAGTTGCTGCTTTGACGATATACTATAGTGTTGTGTTACATTTAGGTTCTGTCCATGGTGTCTGACCTGTTATTATTATAATTATCTGAAAATAACTTAAGTATATTTCCGTTTTTAAGTCATAAATTCAATAACACTTTGTCATAAATTTGATGGAATACAAATTAATGTTTTAAATTCTGAATGCAACAGTTTTGAGAGCAATACTGTAGTTCACTTTAAAACTTTTCAACAGATGGCAGGAGTATACATATTTTACTTTCCTGGTTGCTTACAAAGAATCAATACTACGGCAGATTACATCCCGATGTCTTAGATGTTGTGTTTTATATAAATTATTTAAATTCCGATCATACGCAAGTTATACTAACCCTCAGCGAAAGAGAAGCATACACACAAGCATTTAAATGGCATAAGATTACAGATTGGCAAAATTATGAAACAATTTTACCAAGGATTTTCGGAAACCCAACGTGAAAAACGAAAAATGATACAGATATACTATAAAGCATTTTCTATGACACTTTACATCACAGTTTTAGAGCGGCTACTCACTACCCGTATCCAGTACAAAAATCAAGACCTTGAATAACCCTTTCACAGTAAAGGAGCTCTGAGACACAGATGTTAGAAATATAAATTTAAAGAAGTCGTAACGAATGTAAATCTTATACAAAAGATAGTTGAAATTTATTAATCAACATTAGATATGATTCTTTTCAAGGAAAAATACTTTTTAAACAATCGTATCGTTCTAAAGTAAGGAAAATTAGTCGCGTTGTCATTGCGAGAAAATGTTAGGCAGCGAATCATACTCTGAAACAGGGTTTGCGAGCTCATTGTAGGGGAACGCCGTGCAATCCCACTCCACTGTCTGTTCGTACACAACTTTAACAAGGGAATCTCCCCAGTCGTGTATCTTGAGGTTAATGGATATTTACATAGATAAGCTAATTTTCGTTCGTTACTAATTTTATGTTTAGAAACATGTTAAATATATTGGTGTAGTTTTTAATCCTCATGTAATTCGAAATAAAATACAAAATGCGAAATGTATGTCGTTCTTCTAATTTCCTTGTTATTATCGTATTCAGTGACATTGTTGGGCGAAATAATAATTTATGTGAGAAGAGACTTAGTTAACCCAAATGTTGTCCGCGGTTAGTTCAACTAAATATTATTTATTTGTTTATTTATTTATTTATTTATTTATGCGAATAACAGGGCAAAGCTACAATTACAATAGACAGTACAGATATTCGTTTAAAAGCATAGAACTGCATATAACATGAAAAAAGAGAGGAAACTGATGCAAGTGTAAATACAAATTAAAATGGAAAATGACAAAAGGAAAAAAAAAGAACAGACAAATAGATCCTACCTAAATAAGATACACAGATATAGATATAAATGAAAAAAACGAAATTAAACTAAATGAAAAATAGTTAAATATAAAATATAGCCATAAATATAAAATGCAGTTATAATTATTGGCAAATTACTGAGTAACAAATACCAATATGATATAAAATCAACTCAATTTTCAAAAATTTTCAAAACATAAAGTTTCAAAATTTTCAAAAATTTTCGTTTTCAAATTTTTGAATACTTTTCTAAATTAAAAAAAGTTTAAAAATTTTTCAAAACTCAAAAAGAGATTTCAAAAGTGTAAATTTTTTTCAAAATTCCAAAAATGTTCAAAATTTTCAGGATTTTTCAAAATCTCAAGCAATATCTTCATAGTGTTGGTTTTATTGTCTGTTTTGTCTAGTAATATTCACATTTTAAATGCATTTCTAGGAGTGAATAAAATATCAGCTGTGAATGAGACAAATTTTACTCGCTCTTGGACTAAAATATTTGTTCATTCATTCATTCATTCATTCATTCATTTATTTTATTCCATAGATCTTACATGAGCAATGAAGCTTTAAGATGTGGAGCATGTCAACATTTTACAATATTACAATTACATTTTTTACAAATTTTTATAGTTTTACAATTTAGTAATTTTCTACAATTTTTACAATTTTGTACAATTTTTTTACATTTTGGCGAGATGTAGTGAGATGAGATGAGGTCCGAGGATTCGCCAAAATATTACCCGGCATTTGCCTTTTCGGTGGGGGAAACCTCGGAAAAACCCAACCAGGTAATCAAATCAAAGGGGTAATCAAATCAAAGGGGTTGATGCCAAGGACTCGCCATAGACCATCCGTCTTCAGTCCCACGGCTGGGGAAAACCTCCGAAGAAACCAATGTCCATAGGGGGATCCAACCCAAGCCCGAACGCAGCTCCGGATCAGCAGCCCAGCGAGTCTGCCGACTGAGCTACATCGATGGCTCTACTAAAAGTATACAATACATAGCCAATCAGATTATTAAATTTACAAACGCAAACGATCATTCTTAAGTTGAGCTATATTATAATACAAAACAATTTAATTAAACAGGTTGCTATGAATAACGGAACAAGCCGTCTTTACTTATAAAAGTGGAAAAAGCATTTTTATGGAAAGGCCTAGTACTGTAATCATCGTACTCGGACACGTGACGTTACAGTTTACGGTAACAGAGAATACGCTATTGTTGAAAGTCTCTAATGTTACGTGCCCGATTACGCAAAGTACAATAGCGGGGTTTGGCATAAAAATACTTTTTGCATTTCCATCTATCACCGAATGCAATAAAGGCAAGGAATAAGGAAGAAAGGCATACATTTCGTACTTTGTAGTCAATCTCGCATTTTATCGTGGATTAAAAACTATCCTAATATATTTAACATACTTGTCAAAATAGCATTACTTTCTTTCGCAGTATTTGGGCACAGTTCTGATTTATCGTGATTTCGAAAGTATACAATCTCAAATACTTATTGTGGATGTTTATTCATGTCATACTTATATATCATCTCATGTACATAATATAACATGCTAAGACACGATCGATTGTAAGAGATCAGAAGTGGTAACCTGGCAACATGTGGGTCATGCATGAGCGGGTTCGTTGGAGACACGGAGGGACGGATGTATGAGTTTTGAAATCTTGCTTTCTAAGATAAACAATTTATGCTGAGTTCTTCTTTTCAAGTTTAGGAATGAAATCAGACAAATATGGATTTCTAAAATATTTCTCTGAAACAAATAGAATCGGCAGATTATATAGAATAAAATGGAACGAAATGGAAGATGTAGCCTACTGATAACTCCATTATTTAGAAAAAATTCTAAACGTTGATAATTTCTGGTATGAAAGTGATACGTCGAAAATTGTGATGATATCAATTTATGCCTCTTTCAAGGTATCTTCAAGGACATATCTCAATATGTATTTATTACTTGGTAGGAGAAAAAACCAACAATCATGATATTTATTTTGGCATTTTGATTCCAGAAGGGATTACATCGTTTACCAAGTTAGAATCACTACACAAGACTCGACGTAGTGTATCAGATTTAAGTCTCGCTTTCCGAGATTTTCAATTTATGCTGAGATTCTCTTTTCGAGTTTAGGGATAAAATAAGCCAAATATGCATTTCTGTAATAGTAGTCAGAAACAATATGGAACAGCAGAAGATATGGAACGAAAATAACGAAAAGATACATGTAGCCTACTGATAGCCGCGTTTTTATAGAAATTGGAGATATTGATAATTTTAGCTTTGAAGCAGATACGTCCGGCCTTCTGAACATATCACTTTATTTTGGCATTTTGATTCGAGAAGGGCATACAGCGTTTACCAAGTTAGTATCACTACACAAGACTGTTTTTGAGAGTATCTTCAACAGCTACCTGTGATTTCCACATTTTACAAACTTCTCTTCATTAACACTGATTGAAATCAACGTATTTGCATGCAGTAGACAACTTTTTGAAATGTATAAAAAACGAAATCTGCAATTTTCATCCGAGATTTATGTAAGTTATACTACGTTAGCACGTCTACAATTTCCACATCTGTAGAAAAGTGTGATGCAAATGGGCACTAATTGTTTTAGAAATGATGTGTTTAAAATGAATCATATATCTACGTCACCAAAAACGCTTCTTGCGACTGAGTCTTCATATTTGTTCATTCATATTTGAGGGACTCGGTCTTAAAAAATTGTAACTGACATTTTATTCAAATATGAGATGTGGAATGTAGGCCTATATGCTATCTTATATTTTGCTTTCACTAGTAATAATAATAATGATAGTAATAAACGCTTTATATCCAGAGCAAAGATACATATTGCCCTATTGGAAAAAAGATTCTTGCGCCCACAGAATGATTTAAATTACATATTTGTGACCAGGAGTCAGCCCACATAATGTTAAGAGATTTTATTAAATAAAAGTAGAAATTGAAGAAAGAGGAAGAGAAACAAATGTGTCCCAATAATTAAACTTATATATTTCCACTAAACAAAATCTTTTAATTGATTTTTATAAAGTAATGTGCTTTAGAATATTGTACGTTTCGCAACTAAACTATTAACTTGTTATAAACATTTGGACTGAAGTTGCTGCATTGACTACATACTAAAGTGTTGTGATACATTTAGGTTCTGCCAATGGTGTCTGACCTGTTGGTTTGATAATTATTTGGAAATAAATTAAGTATATTTCGGTTTTTATGTAATAAATTCAATAACACATTGTCATAAATTTGAAGAAAGACAAATTAATGTTTTAAATTCTGAATGCAACAGTTGTGAGAGCAATACTGTAGTTCGCTTTAAAACTTGTCAACAGATGGCAGTAGTATACAGATTTTACTTTCCTGGTAGCTTACAAAAAATCAATACTACGGCAGATTACATCCCGATGTCTTAGATGTTGTTTTATATAATTTATTTAAATTCCGATCATACGCCAGTTATACTAACCTTCAGCCAAGAGAAGCATGCACACAAGTATTTAAATAGCATGAGATTACTGATTGGCAAAATTATGAAATCATTTTCACTAGCATTCCCGGAAAGCGAGCATGAAAAAAATTATATAGATATTCCTAGATGAATATTTATTGATACTTTACAGGACGCCTTCTGAACAGCTACCCACTACTGGTGTCCTGTGCACATCCAGTACAAAAATCAAGAACTAGAGCAACCCTTACATCATAAAAGAGCTCTGGGACACAGATGACACGTATATATATATATTTTTATTTAAAGAAGTGAAAACTGATTTAATCGTATACAATAGGAAGTTAAATATTTATTAATCAGCATGAGACAAGATTCGTCTGCAGAAAAAATAGAATGTATTCAACCAGATCCTAAACTATGAAAATATAGTCTCGTTCTCACTGGGATAAAATGTTATTCGGCAAATCATGCTGTAAAGCAGGGTCGGGCGCTCATAGTGAAGGGGAACGCTCACTCCACTTTCTGTTCGTACACAACACTAAGAAGGGATCCGTCCCATGTCGTGTAGCTTGAGTTTAATGAAAATGTATATATAACCTAATTTTCTTTCGTTACTAATTTTAGGTCTAGAAGCATGTTAAGTAAATTAGTGTAGTTTTTAATTCCCGATGTAATTCGGAATAAGGTGCAAAATGTGATAGGTATATGTTTCTTTCATTCTCCTTGTTTTTATCGTACTCACTGAGATATGGTTTGGAGAAATAGAAGTTTATATCACAAGAGACTTAAGTAAGCCAACTGTTGTACGCGGTTAGTTCAACTAAATATTATGTACAGATGGCTATGATTTAACGAATTGTAATGCAGACAACAATATCAGTCACGTTGGATACAGACTAAATAAATTTAAAGATTTTGTTCTTCGAAAGGAAAATGACTAAAGAAGAAAATTTTTCTAATGAAATCCTTAATGATACCAAACGTCTGTGTCCACGTCAGTTGCGCAGAAGTCTGCATCTATTTCAGCTATGACATCGTGAGTTTAATTTCAGTTTTTATAAATGTTATCTAAATTTCAGAACTAATATTTTCATAATGTTTTCATTCTGGCTTTTGTCTAGTAATTGTTTCACATTTTAAAAATGAATTTTTGGAGGAGTCAATAAAGTAGGTTTTGTGTATCTGGTAAATTTTATACACCTTTTAGCTAAAGTAATTGTTTAGGTTGCTATGAGCGACTAAACCAGCCCTCAATATTGTAATTAGTGTATGAGGGGCACGAGATCAAAATGGGCTATGTCATCCAAAGTGAATTTTAAAAATAATGCAAAAATGTCCTACATCTCATACAAGAAAGATACAAATGCGGGAATGGCTCTAATTGATGAAGACGTCAATAGTAAACATGCCTACCATGTTTATTGAAATCATAATGTGCAAATATCCGTTGTGTAAGAACATTTAAATTTGGTCTCCCATTTTGATTCATTTATTTTGAATCTCATTACTCTAATTTTACATTACATGATCTAATTATGCTTTTGAACATGATTTCGTTAAAGTAAAGATTTCGAAATACTTTTATTTTATTTTTAATAGCACTATTCCCAAAACTGTCACAAGAAACTTCAAAAACTGGAAGTGTTTTATTTAATAACAAGCCGTGCCCGTGCGCTCCGCTGCACCCGTTAGAAATAAATATAAAGTAATTACATAATTAAAATAGGACATTTCATCCAGGGAACATTCGTGTTTGATAGAAGGATAAATCGTTTATTATGTTACTTAATTTAAATTGTATTTGCATAATTAAAATGCGATCATTTTGATCCAGAGACTACTCATTTGGTCATAAAAACTATTTTAGGAAATACAGCAAACGAATGTACAGAATAGCCTATCACGTTTTCTGTGCATAAGAAGCTATTTTAATCTTACCTGTCCTCGATTCACTCAGAAGTTACTGTAATAACATTATAGCATTATGTCCATCTAGAGAAACTACACTTTCCAATGGTGAATTAAAAATTAATAATACAAATCGGTTAATTCATCTTCCGATATTACTTCATACAAACACAGAAACATTATCTGTAGGCTATTTTCATAGGTTTCGATTGTTGCTGTCCAAGGCCCCTTATAGACGAAGTCGTTTTTAATTCATTACACGGCCTTAGATGGCAGTTATTTTAATTTTAAAACTCATTTATCTCATTAAATATCAGTCCTATAAAAATTTTTCAAGGAATAAAACTTATCAGAAATTATTTTTAAAGAAACGTTTGTTATGTAACATTTTTCACAAAAATCAATAATAAGAGATATTTCGATTTATTTAATTCAGGTCCCCTTATAACCCCCTTTTAAATAATGTATTTTGAATGCCATATAGCCTAAAATCTAAGTTACAACGAACTTAATTTATATTCCAATTTTCATCGAAATCCGTTCAGGCATTATCGCGTGAAAAGGTAACAAACATACAGACAGACAGACAGATATACAAACAAAAATTTCAGAAAAGCTATTTTCGGTTTCAGGGTGATTAATTATGCAATCCTGCATTGGCTATATTTTTTTTTCTCAAATTTGGGTTCCCGAATAATTTTTTCAAAATATTTTTATTTGGTTGAGTTGCCACAGCTATGAGCTCTCTACCTACAAAAAATTAATATTTTACACCAAATAGCAAGAAATAAAAAAAAATACCATCCACTTCCCTTAACACTGATTGAAATCAACGTATTTGCATGCAGTAGACAACCTTTTGCAATGTAAAGAAAAAAATCTACAATTTTCATCCGAGATTTATGAATTTTAAACTACTTTAACATGTCTACAGTTCCCAAATCTGTAGAAAAGTTTGGTGCAATTGGCCACTGATTGTTTCGAAATGATGTATTTAAAAATGAATCACAATTCTACGACACCAAAAAGGCTCCTTGCGACAGTGTCTTCAAATTTGTTCGTACATATTTGAGGGGCTCGGTCATAAAAAATTGTAACTGACATTTTATTCAAAAATGAGATCTGTAGTGTAGGCCTGTATGGTATCTTACATTGTGCGTTTACTAGTAATAACAATAATGATAATGATGTAAGCTTTATATCCAGAACAAAGATACATATATTGCTTTTTTTTTTATACAAAATAGCATTCTTGTGCCTACATAATGATTTAAATTACGTATTTGTGACCAGGAGTCATCCCACATAAAGTTAAGAGATTTTATTAAATAAAAGTAGAAATTGAAAAAAGAGGAAGAGAAACAAATGTGTCCCAATAATTGAAATTAAATGTTTTCTCTGAACGGCAACTTTTAATTGATTTTTATAAAGTAATGTGCATTAGAATATTGTACGTTTCGGAATGAAACTATTAACTGGTTATAAACATTTGGAGCGAAGTTGCTGCTATGACGATATACTAAAGTGTTGTGATACATTTAGGTTCTGTCAATGTTGTCTGACCTGTTAGTTTTATAATCATCTGAAAATAAATTAAGTATATTTCGGTTATTATATAATAAATTCCATAATACTTTGTCATAAATGCGATGGAAGACAAATTAATGTTTTAAATTCTTAATGCAACAGTTCTGAGAGCAATACTGTAGTTCGCTTTAAAACATCTCAACAGATGGCAGGAGTATACAGATTTTCCTTTCCCTGGTATCTTACAAAAATCAATACTACGGCAGATTACATCCCGATGTCTTAGATGTAGTTTTATATAAATTATTTAAATTGCGCCCTTACGCCAGTTATACTAACCCTCAGTCAAGGAGAAGCATACACACAAGTATTTAAATACCATAAGATTACTGATTGTCAAAATTATGAAATCGTTTTCACAAGAATTCCCGGAAAACCAACATTAAAAAAATTATATAGATAGGCCTATTCCTATAAGCATATTCATTGATACTTTACAAGACGCCTTCAGGACAGCTACACACTACTGGTGTCCTGTGCACATCCAGTACAAAAATCAAGAACCAGAACAACCCTTACATCGTAAAAGAGCTCTGGGACACAGATGACACATATAAATTTAGAGAAGTGAAAACGGATTTAATCGTATACAATAGGAAGTTAAAAATTTATTAGTCAGCATCAGACAAGATTCGTTTGAAGAAAAAATACGATGAATTCAACCAGGTCCTAAACTATGAAAATATAGTCTCGTTCTCACTGGGAAAAAATGTTATTCGGCAAATCATGCTGTAAAGCAGGGGTCGGGCGCTCATAGTGAAGGGGAACGCTCACTCCACTTTCTGTTCGTACACAACACTAAGAAGGGATCCGTCCCATGTCGTGTAGCTTGAGTTTAATGAAAATGTATATATAGCCTAATTTTCTTTCGTTACAAATTTTATGTTTAGAAGCATGTTAAATAAATTAGTGTAGTTTTCAATCCCGATGTAATTCGAAATAAAGTACAAAATGCGAAATGTATGTGTTTCTTTCATTTTCCTTGTTTTTATCGTACTCAGTGAGATATTGTTTGAAGAAATAGAAATTTATATCACAAGAGACTTAAGTCAGCCAACTGTTGTATGCGTTTAGTTCAACTAAATATTATGTACAGATGGCTATGATTTAACGAATTGTAATGCAGACAACAATATCAGTCACGTTGGATACAGTCTAAATAAATTTAAAAATTTTGTTCTTTGTAAGGAAAATGACCAAAAAAAGAAATTTTTTTCCGATGAAATGCTTAATGTTTCCAAAACGTCTGTGTCCACGTCAGTTGCGCAGAAGTCTGCATCTATTTCTGCTATGTCATTTTTAGTTTAATTTCAGTTTTTATAAATGTTATTTAAATTTCAAGCACTGATGTTTTCATAATGATGTTTTCATTCTGTGTTTTATCTAGTGATTGTTTCACATTTTAAAGGATTTTTTGGAGGAGAGAATAAAATATCTTTTGTGTATATGGTAAATTTTATACACTTTTGAGTTAAAGTAATTGTGTAGGTTGCAATGAGCGAGTAAACCAGCCCACTTTATTTAAGAGTGGAAAACCGAATTTTATATTTAGGCCCAATATTGTAATTACCGTATTCGCTCACGTGACATTACAGTTTACGGTAACAGGGAACACGTTTTGGCAGAAATTGTGAAATTTCATTTGCTATAATTCGTAAAGTACAATACCGGGTTTGTGATAAAAAATACTTTTTGTACTTCCATCTGTCAACGTATGCAATAAAGACAAGGAATAAGGAAGAAAAGCATACATTTCGCACTTTGTAGTCAATTTCCTTTTTAATCGTGGATTAAAAACTACCCTAATATACTTAACATGCTTGTAAACATAAAATAAACTTACTTAGGCCGTACTTGGACACATTTCGTATTTATCGTGATTGCGAATGTGTGCAATCTCAAATGCTTATTGTGCATGATTATTCATATATTTTGATTTTACATTTAATGTACGTAATGTGATAAGCTAAGACGCGGTCGACTGTAAGAGAAGGTCAGAAAGGAGAAACATGGCAACATGTGGGTCAGGTATGAGCGCGCTCGAAGTAAGCACGACGTAATGTAGGTATAAGATTTAAGTCTTGCTTTCGGAGATTTTCAATTTAAGCTGAGATTCTCTTTTCGAGGTTGGGGATAAAATAAGCCAAATATGCATTTCTGTAATAGTAGTCAGAAACAATATGAGACAGCAGAAGATATGGAACGAAAATAACGAAATGATACATGCAGCCTACTGATAGCCCCATTTTTATAGAAATTGTAGACGTTGATAACTTTAGCTTTGAAGCAGATACGTCCAGCCTTCTGAACATATCACTTTGTGCCTCTTTCAATGTATCGTGAAACATACATAGCTCACTTTGTATTGATTAGTTGGTAGAGAAAAAATCCAGAAATCTGATATTTATTTTGGTATTTTGATTCGAGAAGGGCTTACAGCGTTTACCAAGTTAGGATCACTACATAAGACTGTTTTTGAGAGTACCTTCAACAACTACTTGCGATCTCCACATTTTATAAAATTCTCTTCATTAAGGGGAGGGAATTGAATTTTTTGGTGAAAAATGAGTGAATTTAAAAAACAAATTCTTTAAAATACTCTGTGATATGTGTGGAATGAATAGCATAATATATTGCGGTTATTTGTGCCCTTATCGGATGTTCAGTCGCCATTTTTAAACTTCCTGCGTTAGGGATTTTTTTTTCCGATAAATTAAATTTTCACCAATTTTTTTTTCTTTAAAAAACACTTTGATATGTGTGGAATCCATAGCATAACATTTTGTGGGTATTTGTGCCCTTATCGGATGTTGAGACGTCATTTTGAAACGTTCTGCGCTGTGGATTTTTAAATCACACGCCCGCTCTTATCTGTTTCCAGTAACTTAATTTTTTTTGCTACATTGCCAAACAAAAATGGATATAATTTCTAATCTATCAATGATATGTGCATGAAATTTAATACTTTAGACCAGCGTTTCTCAAAGTGTGTTCCCCGGAACCCCAGAGTTCCGTAAGCAACTCTTAGGGGTTCCGCACAAATCCTTATGTGAAATTATTTAGTTTTTAATCTCTAAAATATAATGTTATAAGAACATGAAAAAGAATAAGAACAGAACTATAACTGTTTATTCAGGCATTCTATTGACAATAATCAGACAACAATAGGTACCGTTTACGGCAATCTAGTCATTGATGCACATAATAGGTGCGCTTGAAATAAGTTAAGTGTCTGCAGCTAACACATTTTTCAACAATAATGCACAGGTGTAAATTGTATACGAAATTAATTGAAAGGCCTGTGAAGGATATTTCGCAGAGTTGTTTTGACGTTCCTTCAAGAAAGCACAGGAAATTTCTTTTGGAGAAGAAAGAACATTATCTTTAATTTCAAAGTGAGTTATGTGTTAATTTTGTGTCTCAACGTTTATTTAATGATATTCGAAAAATGCCAATGTTTTAAAGAAAAATTGTGCGAGTTTTGTCACCCCTTCTTCAGAATTGTGTAAGACCGATTATTGCGCGCTACGTCATCGTATTTTTAATACAGAGTGATACCGATCCTAACTCTACTTTTTTTAACACAGAGTAACACTGAATCATGGATCGGTGGCTTAAAACAGGATCATTAAAACAATCAACATCCAAGTGTGCCAATATAACTTCAACTATCGCTAAACAAGTATGTGGGTCTGATGAAGGCGAAATGGAAACACCAGGTTTACAAAATAGACTCTTGTCACCTGAAAATATGAAGGAGCCATTATCAAAAACATAACATGATTCTATAATTAAAAAACGTAAATATAATGAGAGTTACTTAGCCTTGGACTTCATGGATGCTAAAAATTGCCCTCAGTGTGTAATATGTGGCACAATTTTACCTAATAATTCGATGGCACCTTCAAAATTACGTCGCCATTTTGAAACAAACCATACTCAGTTTCATGACAAGAATATTGATTTCTTTGATAGAAAACGTCGTGAGTTACTAAATTCACAAAAGTTCTCAGCTCAGTCATCTTGTAGTACAAATGAAAAAGCAACAGAGGCATCTTTCATTGTAAGCTACAGAGTGGCTCAGGCAGGTGAGTCCCAGAAAATAGCCGAAAAATTAATAAAACCCTGCGCGATTGACATGGTTAAGTGCATGATCAATGAGAAGGAGGCTAAACTATTGTCTTCCGTGCCGCTTTCAAATGACACGTGCCTCGTCGCAGTCAAGATATGGCAGCTTACGTCAAGGAAGAATTAAACCGTCGGCTGAGATCATGTCAATTTGCACTAGAGATAGACGAGTCAAGTGATGTAGCAGATCTGGCAGTTGTACTAGTGTTCGTCCGTTAACATTATGAAGGTGCTATTGAAGAAGATATGCTAATACGTAAACCGCTGCCAGCTAATGCAACAGAATCTGAAATTTTCAGACTTGTTAGTGAGTACCTTGAAGAAAATCATATACCCTGGGACAATTGTGTTCATGTCTGCACGGATGGTGCAAAGGCAATGGCTGGGAAAACAGTTAGTGCAGTATCGTGCACAAAGTCAGTTAAAAAAATTGCAAAATCAGTCCTTGTATTTTGCACCGTCAAGCTTTGGCCATATCAAAAATTCCAGTATCCCTAAAAAATGTTGTTAATGAAGCAGTAAAGATCGTTAATTTTATCAAGTCCAGGAAACTAAATTCAAGACTCTTCAAAATAATTTTGACGACATGGGAAGCCTTCATAAATCTCTGCTTCTCTATACAGAAGTGAGATAAGTTTCTCGTGGAAAAACTTTAAGTAGACTCTTCGAACTTAAGGCTCAGGTGATGGCTTTCTTCATTGATCACCATTTCGAGTTGGACGATCGTTTGTGTGACAATCAATGGCTCTTGAGATTTGCCTATTTAGAAGAATTTTTGTGCAGAAAATAAAATCAGGGCTTTCAAGAAAAAATTGCAGCTCTGGATGAGAAGTCTAGGCGGCCGTAAATTTGAGAGCTTCCCTGCTTAGAAAGATTTACGTGAGGAGGACGAAGAAACTCTCCGAGAACTCTATGGAATCAATGAAGAATTTGTAAAGCATTTGGAGAATATGTGCCACACTGTAGAGCAGTATTTTCCAGAACAGGAAAGTGAAAACAATTCTCAAAAGTTGTGAGTCAAAAATCCATTTGATATCAAAGAAAAAACCTTCTTCCCTCGCTTCTGAAGGATATGAAGCATTACTGAAAGTGACGTCTGATTCACCCCTGCAACCTCGGTTTAAGAATCTCCCTGTGGTGGATTTTTGGCACAGCCTGAGAAGAGAGTACCCAGTTTTATCAAAGAAAGCTATCTTAATTCTACTTCCTATTGTAAGTACTTACCTATGTGAAACTGGGTTTTCAGTGTATACGTCTATAAAACTAAATACCGAAACAGACTGGATGCAGAACCGGACATGAGACTTTAGCTTTCCAACATTAAACCCGGTATTAAAGAAATATGCAAGCGTAAACAACAAAAATACCTCTTCTCTCTGATCTATTGCAAATAGGTGTTTTTTTTCTAAAAAAATTAAGTACCTGAATTTTAGTGTGAATTTCAAAACACTGTTAACAATGCAAGTGGACTTAATTTCATTTATACTTGTTATATATTTACTTACAAAAAACATGTTTAATGTTAGTGGTAAAACTAAGCCAGGATTACTAACCTTTATAATAACAGCAAATATAGTTCAACAATATTATTTATAATTTTTACATATGTATAATATGTGACATCAATAGAAATGTGTAATGTTAGTGGTAAAAATACATTTGGTGATTTAATATATATATATATATATAATTAATATTCCGCTGGGTACCGCAGTTCTATTTTAGCTTTAAAAGGGTCCCGTAGAAAGAAAAGTTTGGGAAACGCTGCTTTAGACTATTAGGAAACTTTTCTCTGTAACAGAATTTTGTTAATAGATTTTATTTAAAAAATACGTCCGTTTGATTGCAAGAAAGGAAATCAGATAATTGTTATTAAATTTTAATTGTTTATTATACAAACGTAGGGACTAATATCAAAATTCTGTTACAGACAGTTTGTAGAACATGCTTTTGCAAATACATTGCAAAAAACTGTTTGAATCTATCTTTAAAAACGGTTTAGATATATCGGTTTTAGTACAATCCTGCATTGGGCATATTTTTTTTTTTTAATTTGGGCTCCCAAATAATTTTTTCAAAATATTTTTATTTGGTTGAGTTTCCACAGCTACGAGATCTCTATATACAAAAAATTAATATTTTACACCAAATAGGAACAAAAATTAAAAAAAAAAAAATACCATCCACTTCCCTTAACACTGATTGAAATCAACGTATTTCCATGCAGTAGACAACTTTTTGCAATGTAATGAACAAAATCTACAATTTTCATCCCAGATTTGTGAATTTTAAACTACGTTAACACGTCTGCAATTCCCACATCTGTATAAAAGTTTGGTGCAAATGGGAATTAATTGTTTTGAAATGATGTATTTAAAAATGAATCATATATCTACGTCATCAAGAAGGCTCCTTGCGACAGTGTCTTCAAATTTGTTCGTTGATATTTGAGGGGCACGGTCTTAAAAAATTGTAACTAACATTTTATTAAAAAATGAGATCTGTAATGTAAGCCTGTATGGTATCTTACATTTTGCGTTTATAAGTAATAATACGTGTAATAATGATAATAATGTAAGCTTTATATCCAGAACAAAGATACATATTGTTTTTTTTTACAAAAAAGCATTCTTGTGCCCACACAATGATTTAAATTACGTATTTGTGATCAGGGGTCAGCCCACATAATGTTAAGGGATTTTATTAAATAAAAGTAGAAATTGAAAAAAGAGGAAGAGAAACAAATGTGTCCCAATAATTGAACTGAAATGTTTTCTATAACTACATTTTTTAATTGATTTTTTATAAAGTAATGTGCATTAGAATATTGTACGTTTCGGAATTAAACTATTAACTTGTTATAAACATTTGGACCGAAGTTGCTGCTTTGACGATATACTAAAGTGTTGTCATATATTTAGGTTCTGTCATTGTTGCCTGACCTGTTGATTTTATAATTATCTGAAAATAAATTAAGTATATTTCGGTTTTTATGTAATAAATTCAATAACACTTTGTCATAAATTTGATGGAAGGCAAATTAATGTTTTAAATTCTGAATGCAACAGTTCTGACAGCAATGCTGTAGTTCACTTTAAAACATCTCAACAGATGGCAGGAGTATACAGATTTTACTTTCCTGGTAGCTTACAAAGAATCAATACTACAGCAGATTACATCCCGATGTCTTGATGTTGTTTTATATAATTCATTTAAATTTCGCCATACGCCAGCTATGCTAACCCTCTGTTAAAGAGAAGCATACACACAAGTATTTAAATACTATATGATTACTGATTGGCAAAATTATGAACTCGTTTTCACAAGTATTCCCGGAAAACCAACATTAAAAAAAGATATATAGATATCCCTATAAGGATATTCATTGTTACTTTACAAGACGCCTTCGGAACAGCTACCCACTACTGGTATCCTGTGCACATCCAGTACAAAAATCAAGATCTAGAACAACCGTTATATCGTAAAATAGCTCTGGGACACAGTTGACACGTATATAAATTTAAAGAAGTGAAAACGGATTTAATCGTATACAATAGGAATGTAAAAATTTATTAATCAGCATCAGACTATATTCGTCGGAAGAAAAAATTAGAATGTATTCAACCAGATCCTAAACTATGAAAATATAGTCTCGTTCTCACTGGGATAAAATGTTATTCGGCAAATCATGCTGTAAAGCAGGGGTCTGGCGCTCATAGTGAAGGGGAACGCTCACTCCACTTTCTGTTCGTACACAACACTAAGAATGGATCCGTCCCATGTCGTGTAGCTTGAGTTTAATGAAAATGTACATATAACCTAATTTTCTTTCGTTACTAATTTTATGTTTAGAAGCATGTTAAGTAAATTAGTGTAGTTTTAATTCCCGATGTAATTCGGAATAAGGTGCAAAATGTGATATGTGTGTGTTTCTTTCATTTTCCTTGTTTTTATCGTACTCAGATATGTTTTGGATAAATAGAAATTTATATCACAAGTGACTTAAGTAAACAAACTGTTGTACGCGGTTAGTTCAACTAAATATTATGTACAGATGGCTATGATTTAACGAATTGTAATGCAGACAACAATATCAGTCACGTTGGATACAGACTAAATAAATTTAAAGATTTTGTTCTTCGAAAGGAAAATGACTAAAGAAGAAAATTTTTCTAATGAAATCCTTAATGATACCAAACGTCTGTGTCCACGTCAGTTGCGCAGAAGTCTGCATCTATTTCTGCTATGGCGTCGTGAGTTTAATTTCAGTTTTTATAAATGTTATTTAAATTTCAGAACTAATATTTTCATATTGTTGTTTTCATTGTTTCTTTTGTCTAGTAATTGTTTCACATTTTAAAAATTAATTTTTTGGAGGAGTCAATAAAGTAGGTTTTGTGTATATGGTAAATTTTATACACTTTTTAGCTAAAGTAATTGTTTAGGTTGCTATGAGCGACTAAACCAGCCCTCAATATTGTAATTAGTGTATGAGGGGCACGAGATCAAAATGGGCTATGTCATCCAAAGTGAATTTTAAAAATAATGCAAAAATGTCCTACGTCTCATACAAGAAAGATACAAATGCTGGAATGGCTCTAATTGATGAAGACGTCAATAGTAAACATGCCTACCATGTTTATTGAAATCATAATGTGCAAATATTCATTGTGTAAGAAAATTTAAATTTGGTCTCCCATTTTGATTAATTTATTTTGAATCGCATTACTCTAATTTTACATTACATGATCTGATTATGCTTTTGAACATGATTTCGTTAAAATAAAGATTTCGAAATACTTTTTATTTTATTTTTAATAGCACTATTCCCAAAACTGTCACAAGAAACTTCAAAACTGGAAGTGTTTTATTTAATAACTAGCCGTACCCGTGCGCTCCACTGCACCTGTTAGAAATAAATATAAAGTAATTACATAATTAAAATAGGACATTCGATCCAGGGAACATTCGTGTTTGATAGAAGGATAAATCGTTTATTATGTTACTTAATTTAAATTGTATTTGCATAATTAAAATGCGATCATTTTGATCCAGAGACCACTCATTTGGTCATAAAAACTATTTTAGCAAATACAGCAAACGAATGTACAGAATAGCCTATCAAGTTTTCTGTGCATAAGAAGCTATTTTAATCTTACCTGTCCTCGATTCACTCAGAAGTTACTGTAATAACATTATAGCATTATGTCCATCTAGAGAAACTACACTTTCCAATGGTGAATTAATAATTAATAATACAAATCAGTTAATTCATCTTCCGATATTACTTCATACAAACACACAAACATTATCTGTAGGCTATTTTTCATAGCTTTCGATTCTTGCTGTCCAAGGCCCCTTATAGACGAAGTCATTTGTTTTTTTAATTCATTACACGGCCTTAGATGGCAGTTATTTTTAATTTTAAAACTCATTTATCTCATTAAATATCAGTCCTATCAAAATTTTTCAGAATAAAACTTATCGAAATTACTTTTAAAAAAGAAACTTTTGTTATGTAACATTTTTTCACAAAAAATCAATAATAAGCGAGATATTTCGATTTATTTAATTCATGTCC